>PVIA01012957.1:0-34798 GCA_004024845.1 Tonatia bakeri
ATTCTCAAGCCATTCGAGTATACTGAATGAAAAAATTTTGACCACAATACACAGTATTCGTGGCAAGAAATTTACGACCAGGAAAATGCACTTTTGGGCTGCATTTCTCCAGTTCAATTGTCTTTGGTTTGAAATGAACATAGCTCTTTAGAGTCATATGACAACAGCAACCACAGACTATGTCAATTAGATAGAGTTAGTATTGGCACATTAAGTCCTATAGCTCAATTTAAACCCTAAAGAATAATAGCCTTTTTTTGGCTCATTGCCTGATTTTTGGTTAGTTGTACTTCTGTGACCTCACCTTGGTTTCTTTAAAATCTGAATGTGTTCAATCCATCTGTTAACCAACCAAATACGATCATTAACCAGATCTTTAAGGCCATTTTAAAGTCAGAATTCATTTTCCTGGTAGGGATCTCCTTTTCTGATATCACTCCTTTTTTGATTTTTAATCTTATTTAATTGAGGCACCTTTATTTGAGAGGTTCATAGATGAATTTATATAATAGAAACTCCAGCTGAATTATCAGTCTCTGATTCTCTTTTCTTTTACACTTACCATTTATCTAAACTTTCCCAGGGCTATGATGCCAATTTCTCACTATCATAACTATACAATGCCACTGAGGGAGGTTGCTTGCTGCCCTATTACTCTGACCAAGATAGAGAAAACTCCATTTTTCTCATGGTTCCATAGAGGACACAAATTTACAGTTTTACTATTAAGGATTAACACTTATTTACTGCCTACTATGTCTTAGACAACTTTACATATGGTATTCCATTAATGTTCATAGTGAAGCAGGTACCACCTATTTTGTAGATGATGAATTAGAGAGTAAAAGTAAATTTCTCAAGGTCACACTGGCAGAGTCAGAAAACAAACTTGAGTATGTGTAAGTCTTCCTCCTCTATCACTGTAGGGTGAGGCCACACAAGTAAAATCCTAGAAATGGTTAAGAGGTCAGGTTTACAGAGCACGTTTCTCATAAAGTAATTAAAGTTTAGTTTCTTAATCAGAAGTACAAACTGACTTGGTTGAAAAAGTCTAAGGTACAACCTTCCCTGATTCCTTCTCAATGGTTCTCTCTGGGTGTGTAGTCACAAATGGAGGCTTGTCAAAACTACTCAAACTTCTAGTCTCAGAAAGGCTTCAGCCCACAGCCAACTGGGAGGATCACAATCTCTCAGTCCTTTCCCTGAGTGCAGACCTTGCATCTTCCCCTCTAAATTTGTGTGTGCTGCTCTGAGGACTAGCAGAGGGAGCTGGACTCCACAGCCCATGTGGCCTTGGTGATATGGTCAACCAGGACCATTTTTTCTTAAAGGCTCACAGCAAATTATCAGTTCTAATGGCCAAATATCATCAGAAGCAAGTCTTGGATATCTATGTTAAAGAACTATATTCACAGAACTAGGAATAGTCATCTGAGAAAGTCTTCACAGTGGGAACAGAGGAAAGTCAGGAAGTTAATGATTAAGGAAATGGGCATGAGGCCCATTGCCTAAAGGACAAGACAGCAAACAGGCTGTATTAGGGCAGTTGGACAGTGGGTGGCATGGAACTAATCACCAGAATGAATATACAGGGAATGTATTAAGATCTTAAGAAGGACTAATAAAGGTGAGATACAACCACAAGCTCAGGGGAGTAAGGGAGTGATAGCAGGTCCCATGACAAAGTCTCAAGTCCGTATCAATAAACAAGAATCTGAGGTATGTAAATTGTAGTAAAAGATAAAGACTTGCTCACAAAAACTAAGGCAGGTAGGAGCCCTTCTACAATAATCCTTATAGAAGATTTGTAACACCAACAGCAAGGTTGATTTCTTGCTGAGTTATATATAGATGCTTACATTCTTCCTGACAAAGAACAGAACCAATCCCAGCGTGTGGTGAATTATACATGGAAAAATTCAGGCAAAGCAAGCTCCAGTCTCCTAGACTGTATTTCAAAGAGTGTGCAATCCTGTAACTAGGCATCAGTAAACTTTGTTCATGAAGTACCAAATAAAAATTTTAGGGTTTGAGAGCCATTCAGTGCATTTCTTATTGCAACTACTCAACTCTGACATTGTAGTGTGAAAGCAGCCACAGATAATACATTAAAAATTGAGCATTTCCATGCTTCAATGAAAGTTTATTTATGGATGTTAAAATTTATATAATTTTCATGTTACACAATATTATTATTTTTATGAGTTTCATTCCCCCTGAATCATTTGAAAAGGTAAAAATTATCCTCAGTTTACAAGCCATACCAAAACAGGTGATAGTCCAGATTTGACCCGAATCCCATAGTTCACCAGTCTTTGCAATTAGATGACATAGTGCCTTGTAGTTTCCTGTGCAAAAGACCTCTCCAGCTCCCCCACCATTCGTAAAACAGACAGCAGTGACAAATCCTCAGCTTAGGGAATGGCCACACCCTTGACACATAAAGCCCTTCCCAATGTACATCTATTTCTCTCACATTTTTATTGATGGGAGGTGCAGTGTAAGAAAAGTAATGTCCACATCACTTTTGCATGATTCTTTGACCTTATTTCAAAATTCTGTACAGTAACATACAGAATGGCCATATCACTATTTATGCAAAGACATATGTATACAACCATTTCCTTCTAGATTACTAGCTATTTTGAAATCAAGTTTTTCTATGATTTATTGTTATTCCCCCCTCTCCTTCCTTCTGAAATGATCTTCAACAATGCTATCACAGTATGAATCTATATTATCATAGGCAGTTATGTTTTCTAGGAAATAAAGGAGAATTTTCCCTTTACACTTGCTCATTTGTTGTTGGTGCTCTCATAAAATGGGCCCCACATTCAAAGGAAATCAGTTGTTGAACTGATGAAATTCAGTGATAAAGCTAATGGCATGGGGTTGGGGGACAACTCTAAAACAGCTCTTAACAACTCAGCCTTTGAAAAATTTCCCATATTTCTCCATAAATAAAAAACATTGTGTTTTCTCTCTTTTTGTTATTTTGCATTTTAAAACTTTCTTCCTGAGTATCACAGTAACACAAGCTGTATTTCAAGCCTCTCCCCTCCATCCTCATACCCTTTTGGATACACTAAAGACAATGCTTTAAAGAAGCTTTGGGATTCCCACTCTATGTAGTTAATCTTTGCTTCTGCCACACCTCTCACTATAATAAAGTATGAAAATGTTTGAGCACATGTATCATCAGGCCTGCCTAAAAATATTCTCTTTACAACATAAGAAAATAATTAAAAACTAAAGTTGGAAAGTCAGAGGTAGGACAAAAAGAAAAGTAACCCTCTATACAAGGACTGCAAAATGAAAGAAAATAGGGTTGAAACAAGAAGTGTACCAAGATAAAAAGAATTCCCTTATTTGAAAATTTTGTTAGGTTCATGCTTAATTATTCAAAGTAATTAAAGGCAGGAGACATATAAAAACAAATAAATCAAAATCATTTATAATTATATTGAATGTCCAATAGGAGTTTCTGAAGTCTGAGGTTTTATATGTTCTTTTAAATAATTTAATAATCTCACCACAATAAAATGCATGCCTATACATTCATTCTACTTGTAAATAATTGGCAGAAATATTTTCTAAAACTACTTATAAAGCTACCATTCTACTGCACTATAAACTCAATAGTTAAAATAAAACAGGAAATTAAGTGAACAGATGCATCATTATGCATAGATTAAACATAATGAGAATAATAACAACAATAATAGCTACTACTTATTGGGTACTAACCATGTGTCATGCACTCTGATGTCCTTTAAATGCAATCCTCATTCAATTTACTCAAAACCCATGGAGGAAGTAATATCGTGGTTTCTATTTTACGGATGGTAACATGTTTAGCTTGTGATGGAAGTTAAGCATTTTGAAGTCCTACTCTGTTCTTTTCTCCAGAGGGAGAAACTGGATTCCAGAAGGCTGTCACTTGCTATGGATCACATCTCATCAACAAAATGTGTTTAAGAGAGCCCAAGTCTTCAGAGTCCACTTCCTTACTGGCAAAATCTTTTCTCCTGGGGTTTTGCAGAATAGATGTTATTGCAAATCCACAGTTGGGGTCTGCACCACGGCCACCTGTTTTAGAGGCCAGAGCCTAGTAAACACTAAGTAGTCTTGCTTCTTTTGTCGAATGTTTACTGTGCACTTAACTATGCCAAGCACGGTTTTAAGAACTGTGAAAGGAGCAGTGAACAAAATCCTGGCAGACTTTGTGTAACATTTCCCTGGTTAATGTTTTCTAGGTAGAACACCTCTAGGCTTTTAATACTCAACCTTCATAAAAAGTAGCTATCTTCCAATAACAATTTTTTTTTTAGAGAAAGGGGAAGGAGGGAGAAAGAGAGGGAAAGAAACATCAACGTGAGAGAGAAACTTCAATCGGTTGCCTCTCATACACACCTCAACCTACCAGGGACCAAACCTCAACCTAGGCATGTGTCCTAACCAGGAATTGAACTGGTGACCTTTTTCTTTGCAGGAGGATGTCCAACCCACTAAGCCACACCAGTCAGAAAAAACATTTTTAGAATCAATATTTAGGACATAAAATTATTTACAAAGAATTTTTTAAAAACTCAAAAACCAGTGCATGAAAAATCTCATGTTACATTGTGAAAGCATTTGTAAAACATCAAAATCAAGTGTCAATATTCAGAAAATCATGGTGTCAGCGCAGAGGACATGTCTGGGTTATCTAAGAAGTGACATTATTCTGAATTTAAAGCCATTGTTAACACTTATTATCTGTTTAGAGCTGTTTAAAGGATTTTTCATCCATTTATATTCTTACATGAGAGTTTTTTACTTATATATAAATGTTTTAGTTACATGTTGGGAAATTGGTTCTACATCTTACATTGATATCACTACCGCCCTCACCCTGGCCCGCCCACATATACCCACACTTGGAGTAAGAGTAAATCGCTTCCAAGTTAACATTTCCATATAGCACATGTGATTTTCTGGAATGTATTAGGAACACCAAGAGGGAGATGCTTGGTAGATAGAAATCCCACCCTGGTAGAGTGTACATTTTAGAGGGAAGACACATAACTAACATAATAAATGAGTATATTACAACGTAAGTGAGGCTGGGATAAGAACTAAAAAGAATAACTAAACTAGGAGTAGAGTAAGGAGTATCTGTGTGTGGCAGGGACAAATATAATTTTGGATAGGGTTTTTAAGAAAAGCCTCACTGACAAAGTGGAGATAACTGAGTAAAAACCTGAGAGAGGTGAGGAAGACAACTATTGGTATATGTTAACGAAGAATATTTCAGGCAGAGAAAGATACAAAGGGTATTTCTGGTGAATTTCAAGGACATTGGGTTTGAATTTGGCTGCAGGAATATAAGTAGGAGAATGGATGATACATAGGAACTTCAAAGAAGCAAAGGGGGAGGGGGAAGGAGGAGGGCATGTGGAAGAGGCAGTAATGATGGAAAACAAGACTCCTTTCTCTGGTATGTAACCACTTTTATTTTCATTTACTTCCTACTTTACCTAAAATAGAAGTTTTACACATAAATATTTGCCCTCCTGCTTTCTTGAGAACTGTGTGATAATAGGAACACAGTTAATTATAGGAAAGCTCTGTTTCATGGTCAGTTATTACAGCGACTAATCGTGATCCATAGTACAAAGCCCATTTGTGTGCCTCTTTATTCCTAAACTCGAGTCTAGTACAAAATGATACACAGCATGTGCCTTCCTCTGCTGAGAGCCAGCCTACCACGATTCAATGAAACATGTTGACAAGCCAGATTCTGGCATCTCCCTTCCCTAGAAGTGTTTAAGAATGGAATCCAGCTCAAAGGACGGTCGTCCCACCCTTAAAAGACAGGAGGTAGGTGGACTTTGATGAGCCCTCTCAACACAGTGACTTCATTATTTCTCTCTGAGGGTCTCTTGTAAGGATAAATTACTTAATGGTTATGAAGAGATTTTATTTTCTTCCCAAGCAATAATGTGCTACATAAATCATATATGGATTGCTGTCAAGTAGAAATGTTGCTCAAAACTCTATACCTCCTAACTAGGTAGGTTTTTCTTTCTTTAAATACCAGAGGGCTGCTGTCATGAAGTTTAATTTGGTCCTGAACTGCTTAACAAAGACCAAGACAGGAGCGAAGTAGAGGTCAGACCCAGACACACAGGCTGGGGAAAAGAATGATGATATGGATTCTGGTGACAGCTCTGCGCTAACCCAGAGGCAGGTGAGGAGAAAGACACAGAAACTTTGAAGGTGAAAAGGAGGATAAATCAAAGGGGGTATTATGAAGACAAGGAAAGATTTTAAAGTAGCATTTCCCAGGAAAGTGGTAGGTCAAATCATCTTCTTTAGTGACACCACATTTTTCTTTTCTGCTTATGAGCCAAATTTAAACAAGGAGGGGCAGGAAAGGCAGAAAGCCAATTGGAAACCTAGCCTAGAAAATAATCAAACATCAGTGAATGCCCAATGACTTATTAAAACAATATAAAGAAAGAGAAGGGATAATACTGTCATTGGGAAAATAAATTTCATTGTGTCTTCTCATTATATATATTTGATTCTTAACCTGTGGAATCAAGATTTTGAAGACTAAAAATTAAATGTTTTATAACCTATTTTTAAGAGAAAAAAACAGAAAATTTAATACATGAAATAGATGCAATATTAACTTTTAAAGCAAAAATTATCAACAGAAACATGTTTTCCTACTCTGAATGGTAACAAACAAAACATTCATTTGGGAGAAAAATAAGTTCCTACAGGAAGTGTGATAAGAGCACACTGACCACCTCGCAGAACTTGGCTGTGATTCTAACATGTGGGCAGTTCCCAGTGAGCTGTGACACTGAGGAAGCAGTGGATGGGTGCACAATGCCTCTCGCAGCTACAATTACTATTCTTTTGTGATTGGGAGGAAGAAAAGGATAACTCAACTAATTAGAATGCTCTATATCAGGAGGTATCCTTAACAATAACTTAGGAATATTGCTCATGTGTTTCAGAACCCCATGAGTTCAGAACTGTGGTAGAATAAACTGTACAAAAAGGGCATTCCTAATCACGAGAGTGAGGCCACATGACGTAGACATGTGAGCAATTACACATTTTACAGAAAATTCTCTTACTGACAAAAAGATTTCAATAGGAAAAAGCATGTCTATTCTGTTAACCAGGAAAAGAAAAGACAATTCCAAAGAATATGCAAGCCAACAGGCATTTCACTGCGTTGATAAAGGAGTTTAAGAAATGAAGAAAAAATGAAAGACTCACAGAACTCACAAAGTTGAAGAAACTTGCAAAGACTCAGGTCAGATGGTGTGTGTGCCTTTTGCTGCAGAAAATACTATCATAATGTTTGTTGAAGAAAATGGACAGTTTGGTGTGATGGAAAATATGGTTTGCACATTCATTCTGGCCAGAGCCTGTGCTAGCTGTTTTTTATGTTTCAACATGGAGCCTAGCCCTAAGTTCAAGAGCCTGGAATGAGAGGCAGTTATTTAGCCCAACCTTTAAAAGAAGTGACATCTTATTAGAATATAGAAAGAATTGTTAAAAACCATTCAGTGTAGAATGTTATATAGGCCAAAATGAAAACAGATATTCATAGAATGAAGAACTTGTAGCTCTGATAGCTACTTCAGAGGTAAGAAAGTGTAATTCTTTTATATCCTTCTACATTCATAAACAGAAAATTGAGGTGCTGAAAAATTAAAACATCCAGCACAATAACCCTCCAGAATGTGTAATAAAGAATTATTTCCCTCCATTTCAGTTTACAGCAGAGTTAGTAATAAAACCCACATGGTCTCTTTAAAACTTTTTTTCTCACACACTACTTATGCCCCACACTCCCAAAATCCTAAGTGTCATGGGTATAATTCCATTCTGATGTTCACCATTAATTAAATATATGATTTAGGTAAAAGTAACTTCCCTCTACTTAAGAAGCATGTGTTATGTTGCTGTAGATGGGAGTTAGGTCCTTCCACAGAATCACAGGGAAAGCATTCCAAGGACCCACGTATGGGTTATTGTCTGCCTCCTGCAACCGTCTCAACCCGGGACTTGCCCGAAACTCAGACATATACTCTGTCTGGGAATCAACCCTGTGACCTTTCACTTTCTGGGACATGGTCAACCAAGAGAGCCACACCAGTCAGGGACCCTCTCCATTTTAGTGTACAGTCCTTTGGAGCATGCAGGCAGCTGCTAAACAGTCTTAGTCCCCAACCAGGAAGCTTAGCTTGTTCCCGGATGCTGTCCACTTCAGGCTTCCTCCGGAGCCTGTGTGTGGAGCCCACGCAGCCACAGGTCACATGGCTGCTAGGGCCACATGGTTGTGTGTTCCTGGGTGAGAGGGCACACAAACAACTAGTGAATGCATCACCAGGTAGGGGAGGAGGAGAGAGGCAGAGAGAGTGAGCCAGAGAGAAAACATGCACACGTGCCCTTTTTTCCCCTGGGGATTATATTAGCTTGGACTTGGGATGAACCAGGTGTTTTCTCAAAATGACCAATCAACTTCCCAAACCAATCCCTTTTTTCCCCAGGCTAGAATGACAGGCTGCTTTGGTTCAGCACCTCTCCCTGCACCATTTTGACTTCCATGGCTCATGTGCCTGCCTTTCCCTGGTCCTGCCCCCAATCTGGTACTGGAATGGAGTAGAGGAAAAGGGAGGAGTGTTTATCCTCTAAGGTATGAAGCTGTAGATTTCTGGCTAGCAAGCAAGCTTATGCTTCCCAGTTTATTAAAACTCAATGTCTAGTTCCCTTTGCTCTCTTTACTAGCTATATGAGGTCTGTCCAGAAGGTGTCAAGCCATACAATATGAAAAATATAGACATTTATTGAAAAAGATACAAGAAAAATTGTACATAGGACAATGATGCCTCAGTCCCCTTCAAAGCTGGCACCTTGGGACCTCATACAGTTCTCCCAATTGCCATCAGCCACCCCATCATATTGTCCTGAGTCTCATCGATGGTCTGAAATCTCTTCCCTATCAAAGATGATTTTAGTTTAGGGAAAAGCAAGGAGTCACCGGGCACCAAATCTGGGCTGTAAGGGGCCTGAGTCACATGGGTAATTTGATGTTTTACCAAAAAAACTATGCATGGGATATGGTGTATGAGTGGGTGTATTGTTGTGATGAAGCTGCGGATTACCAGTCACCCACAGCTGCAGACTTCTGAATCATTCGAATAGTTTCTACAAAGGAATGTTCATGCTTAATGCAAAATCTGATGCAGATTAATTGTTCTACCCAGTCATTTTGAATGCAACTGCCACACAGTACACATGCTCACTCAATGGCATCTACCACACCCACTAACTAGTATAGTGAAGTCTTTATTGTTCATGCATGTGCATTCCAGCCACTCTTCTTCACTGCTGGGTTACATTGATATAATGCAAACTGTTCTCATGAACAATGGCTAGACTTTTTCCAGACATGCCTCGGTATACCACTAGTAACAGATCTCCCATGAAGAACAGGAGCCTTGTAATCTTACAAGGGTAAATGGATAGAGGTCCATTTCTTCTGTAACTGCTTTATGCTGTCAAAGGAGAGTAGTCCTGCCTATCTCAAGGCTCAGAGGGTCTTCCTATCTGCTAAAGTAAGAAAGGAACAAAAAGGGACAGAAGCTTCATGCAGGGAAGATGGATTTTGCAACGTCCAGGTCAATTGGCTGTCCCTGGGAAGGAGCCTATGTGATGTTCAATGGATGGCATTACTAGACAAGTTGGAATCCTTGTTGTGTGAGAAATTTGGCAAGGTTAAAATATATAGTCCAATAATGTAGAGAACCATGGCAACTAAAGGTCTAGTGAGAGGTAAGAACTAAGTGACAAAGTTACGGACTAATTTTAGTGTCCCAGATTAAGGTGGAGGAGTGGCTTCTCTGCAAGAAGATATACAAGGCATGTCACACCATCTGAAGCCCTTTAGTCCACTATACTTAAATTAGGCTGAGGGAATAGTCTAAGATTTCTTCACCTGAAGAACTGTAGGCCTTTACTGTCTGAACCATTAGGGCAGAAAAGGAAAGCAATTTTAAGCATAGACAAAAGACCGCCCCATACTTTACCGACTCAACAGTCTAGTCCCAACAAGTCAATCCAGCCAAACCACTGAGTCTCATTACAAGAGGCAGTGATGCAGGTGGGCTTCTACAGTGGGACCTAGATTATTTAAACAAGCAGCAAGGCAAATAAGGTCATAGGCATACACCGTATGAAAACAGAAGGAAGAACACAAAGGTTAATGAACACAGAAAACCATAGACCAGCCTCTGAGTCCACAAGACTGCCAGTGGTAAGGCTTTTACTGGAATGAAATTAAGTAATGACAATTTGGCAGATTCTTCTTGTCTGTAGTTTGAACATTTCTGGTGCTGAGATAAAGTCTGTATGGCATAGACAGACACAGTCTTAGAAAAAAGTTTACTTCCGCCCTGGCTGGTATAGCTCAGTGGATTGAGCGCGGGCTGCGAATCAGGCATCGCAGGTTCGATTCCCAGCCAGGGCACATGCCTAGGTTGCAGGCCATGTCCCCCAGCAACCGCACATTGCTGTTTCTCTCTCTCTCTCTTTCTCTCTCCCTTCCCTCTCTAAAAAATAAATAAATAAATAAAATCTAAAAAAAAAAAAGAAAGAAAAAAGTTTACTTCCTAGTAACATCCAGTCCAAAAATGGATGGAAAAAAATTAAAGATTAGCCTGGAGAGTTGAAGACAACTAGAAGAATTCAGGACCCAGTTCAGCTTCTAAGTGAAAACAAAACTTCGAAGACAGCTGCATTAGAGTCCAATGTCCACAATGGGGCATTGAGATTTCCACTGGAATACAATTTTTCTCCTTAAAATCACCCTCATTGTCATCAGACTGCATTAAGTCTAATTTTAATTTTCCCTGATTATTTGCATAAACACACCAAGAATAGCAATTAATCACATATATTCTTTAAATTTGCTTTGCTGGGACTCACATAAGGAATCTTTAGATGGAGCTTTAGTCAGCCACTGAGGGCATAGAAGCCAAGCCACATTTCCATCAGGCTTTGCTTGCGAGCCTATAGATTTGGGTAAATTTCTAAAGCTCTTCAGGTACCTCAACATGTATTGGAGGTTCCTTCCTTGCCATCTTTCAGGAAAGCAACCTTTGCTTCATACTTGGAAAGACTGCCATGAAACACACGACCAAGTAAGGTATCAGGCTATTTCTGCAGTATGCTTTTGTTATTTTCAAAAGTCAATCTCAATTGTTCAACATTTTCTAGTGACATCAGAGCCCAGGCATGTCTCTTTTAGCCATGACATTCCAGTCAAAGTCTTGGTTAATAAAACCACAAATTGAAACTGGTCCTAATGGATTTATGCAAAGAAATATATTGCAATAATTCACTCACTAAGAATGGCCAAACTCTGGAGGGATCAGGTAGGAAGAAAATAAAGCAAAAAGAAAAATTCTTGTCCTTTTAACAGTGAAAAGGAACAAACTCCAATTCTGTATTAGACAGCTAAAAGTAGGCAGTTACCATTCATTAGATTAGTAAGCACATTCCTCAACCTCTAGAAAAATAAGCTTTTTGAATGGCAAACATCCACTTTTGAGAGGCATACTTTCATGAGACAAATATTATAAAGCAAAACTCACTGATTTAAAAGTTACAGGTGAACTAAGTTAAATTGATTTACTCAGAGGGCCAAGGCTATTTTTTTCTTGATAACATCTACCCTTGAGATGGCTCAGATAAAAGTTCTAGGAGATCATGCATTTGCATATCAAAGGAAGATTTTTGTTTTCACAATGCCAGTTATCTATAAACCCTTTCCTTGAGAAATCCAGAAAAAAAAATTTAGCAGTTAGCAACTATGTACCCTAAAAGGGGTCTCTTGAGTCACTGTGGAGATTATACTGTCCATTGTCTTTGGCAAGAGAAAACTTTCATATTCACAAAAGAGGGTGATAAAACCTTTTCATCCTCAAAGAGGGAGATACTGGATGTTGAGGGAATTAAGAGCATCTTTTGTGCTTCCTAGCTCCCTGTCACAGACCAAAAACCCAGGATGGCCTGTGACCCCTTGCCTGCCATGATGTCCCCATAGCCCATTAGCCCTTTCAACCTTTTAAGAGAGGGAGATACTGGGGTAGCTGGGAGAGGCAAGAACATCCCCAGTGCCCCTATCACAGACCAAACACCTAGGGTGGCCTGTGACCCCTTTGCCGGCCTTGGTGTCCCATGTCCTGCTAAACATGTGCTGACTACAGAACCCACTCCAAAACCCATCTTCTCCGAAGCCAGGATTTAGAGACCTTCCCAAATGACAACACAACTATCCAGGTGTGGAGCCACACCAAGTCTGCTAACTGGGTTTGCTTAGCTCCATATAAGCAATTCTGATAGCCTCTAGCCTTCAGCAGTTGGGGAAGTAACCTGTTGCATTATCTCTCATATTCCTAGTAGTTTCGGTCCTTTAAGAAGCTCAGCAAGATTAAAGCAGTTTCTCTTAAGAGGGCAGAGAGCATTCCCTGTTAACAAATCCTATGGCCTTCTCTAGCATGAAATGAGGGGCACACCTAGGTTTCCTTCCCCATTTGCATCTTCTGGGTGCCCAGTGAAGTATGGGGATGCAGCTCCAGTCCCCTCCCTCCTTGTCTCCATACTGGTTTTCTAGGGTCTCGGGAGCAGCCAGCTTTGCAGCGTGGCTCAGCCAGGGGACCTTCGGACATGGTTTGCAGCCCAGCAGATCGCAGTGTGCACCTGTTGCTGCTTGAATTTTACTCCTGGTCCCACAAACCTTAAGTATACCCAGCTGCTCCATCACCATTCTCTAGGTGCCCCAACCTGGTGTACACAACACAACAGAGTTTCCTCTCATCTCAAAGGAAAGCCAACTGACTAAAAAGAATTTGTATATCAGTGACTTGTTGATAATGTCATTCCAATCTTAAGAATCTATAAACCACCAAAACCAAATTATTACAAATTACATTCACATATGTGCTCCTCAACACTGCACTGAAACATAAGATAAACATCAGGAGAATCAAATGATGGTGTTATTTTTCAATTAATCTAATATTCAACATATGGATAATTTTTAAATTAAAGATTACTTAACCATTTTCAGTAAACACTCTGCTTTTCTCTTTGAAAAGCTTTTGTTGCACATTTCTTTGTTCTAAAATACTTAAGTTCTATGGAATTTTCTTCCCTGCATAAACAAACTATCCCTTTAATGATATTTTTAGAATATATTTATCTTAGCATTTTATTAAACATGAAAAATCAGTTCATGCCCTACAATGCTTACTCTAAATTAACTGATATTCATATTTATTTTTCTCTTTAAATTCATGAGATATCAGAGAAAACTATTGCCATATAAAATTATACATGTATATATAACTAAAAGTTGTAGTAAACTAAGGCACTTGAAACTTTTGGCAGTCAGATTTGGGTGGATCTAATGTGCTGGCTCATTTTCCTCTAATTAGAAACACTCCGGGAAAATCCTTAGGGGAGAATTACTAGGGATGACAAGAAGTGATTTTGCTTTGGTTATCCAGGCCTTGCCTTCTCAATTAATTACAAGCATGCTGGGGAAAGTATGACTCCTGAGGCAATTAACATACTCTTTGGACAAAAAGAGTAAAGAAATCAGCAAAATTATGGTGACTGGGTGACCTAACACAGAAAGGAACTAACTTATTAAATATTGTTCTGAAAATGAAATAATAGGATGAGGAAGAACTTTCAGCAAACTGGGATGGACAGAAGTATCTGAGCAAAGTGGGAGATGACGGAGAGCTAGGCCAGAGGACGGGGAGAAAAATGCCTGCCATATGAGTATGACAACAGCTTTGCAAACTTGGAATTTGCCCCAAGATTAAAGAAGTTTGGCTACATTGCATTGTCATCCAGTTACTATGACTGAGTCTATCCGAGACCACAGGACATGTGTTTGTGTTAGGAAACAACCACTGAATAAAGAAATTGATGTGATTTCTCCTCCTAGCAGGTGTGTCCTCTTCAAATATGAGCCCAAGTTAAAAGTAGACTTAAAAATATCTATAGAACAAGGAATTTTGCTTTTAATGAGCTGGCCAAAGAGTTTGTTAATTTTTTTTCTGTAAGATAGGTTTATTAGCACTTAGTTTTGCCTTTAGCTTCATTTGAAGCCATTTTGTTACATTGCATTGTGACAGCTTGAGTCATATCAGAATGCATTAAAAAAACTTACCAAAATTGATGAATTTTTGTGTAGTCATTTTAATATTGAAGATGGAAAAAACACATTCAGTATATTATGCACTATTTCAACAAAGATAAAAACAAAACTGAAATGCAAAAAAAAAAGACTAGAGCAGCATGTTTAAAAGGTGATATGACTGACAGAATATGTCAAAAGTGGTTTACGAGGTTTTATGCTGGAGATTTCTTGCTGGACCATGTTCCATGGTCGGGTAGACCAGCTGAAGCTGATAGAGATCAAAGCAAGACATTGAGAACAACTGATGTTATACCACACAGGAGAGAGCCAATATACTCAAAATATCCAAATTAAGGGTTGAAAATTATTTGCACCAGCTTGGTTTTCTTAATTGCTTTGATGTTTTTGGTTCCACATTAAGTTACATGAAAAAAAAATACGATAAACTATGAAAAGCATTTTATAATAGTGTCTGGCAAGTAGCAAGTGCTATAAAAAGTATTAGCTACATTTAGTGCTATTATTATTTCTGGAAAGTTATTATTTAGTCCAACTTATCCCTTGCTCCTACCTTCCCAGCATTCACAGACCATTTCATTCATGTAGGTATCCTCTCTGTCCCAACATGCACTTTACTTTTCTGTCTCTAGGTATATTTGTACCCTAAAGCCTGCCATGACAAATTGCCATAAACTGAGTGACTTAAAGCAACAGAAATTGTTTCCCAGTTCTGGAGACTAGAAATTTGAAATCAAGGTTTCAGCAGAATTGGTACTTTCTGGAGAACATGAGGAAGAATCTCCTCCATGCTTCTCTCCTGGCTTCTGACAGTTGCTGTACTCCTTAGTATTCCTTGGCTTCCTCATGCATCACTCTAATCTCTGCATTCATGATCTGAAAGCATTCTCTCCCTGTTTGTGTCTGTGTCCAAATTTCTCTGTTCTTATAAGGACACTAGTCATTGAATTAGGACCCACCCTAATCCAGTATTACCTTATGTAGCTTGATTATGGCTGCAAAAATCCTATTTCCAAATAAGGGCACATTCACAGGAACCAGGGGTTAAGACTCAAAGATATCAGATGTCAAAGGAATGAAAGCATGAGAGACCTTCTTGGTCTCTCCCCTAAAATTTCAATAAGTTAAACAACTATAACTCAACAAAGGATTCCCCTGCTCAACATACAGTCATTCCTGAGACATCCGTACATTAAAGCATCAAAAGGTGAGCAAAAGAAAACAATTAGGGGAGGCAAGAGAGGAGAAGGGCTCAGACTAGCTACAGATGCAGTCCTACATTGAGGAGCACACAGCAGGCCCAGCCCATAAAAAAGTGAAGAAGCTGGATTGGCTAGCACTTCTTCAGCTGGGAGGAACAGAGGGACTTGTTGGGCACTCTGGCAGAAGTGAGCAGTGTGAGCTGCAACTCAGAAACCTGGGCAAGGACACAGCACAGGAGTTCTGCCATGGCTGTCAGGTAGTTGGCATTCCAGAAAAAAAAATAAAGATGTAGGATCCTGTCATCTTGCAGTGCCCCCTGTCATCCCTGGTGTCAGGTTGTACAGCACACTATCTGTAAACCCAAGAACCATTACTACAGAACTACTATTTCCCTTTAGCAAAGGAAACACTCCGGACATGTGTGTGGGGGGGACCCTGCAGAAGTCCAAGACTGTCATTACTGAGACAACAAAACAAAGAAGGAAGTGGATTCCCATAAACAGCAGAGCACCAAGCATCGTGGCTATACTGATGGCTGCCATGGAAGTCAGCTTTGGGATTTCATAGAGCTAAAACACTTGTGGTCCAGTGCCACCTACTAGAAAATAAGAAAAAGACCTCTTCAAAGTAATCTGCTAGGAAAGTACCATTAATAATAGATTCCTAGACAGAGAAGGATCCCATCAAATATCATGAATAACCAAAGTAGTGAGGCAACTCAAAAAGAAAATGAAAAATCTCCAGAAATCAAGCTTGAACACATTAAAATATGTGAAATAAATGACAGAATTCAAAATTGCAGTTCTGAAAATACTCAATGAGATGTGAGAAAATACAGACAAGCAATTTAGTGAGCTCAGGAAACATCTTAACGAATAATATGAGCACTTCACCAAAGAGATTGAAACTTTAAAAAAATACTATACAGAAATACTGGATATTAAGAATTAAAAAAAAAAGAAAATTTAGGAACATAGGAAATAGAGTTAACCAAATGGAGGTAAAGGTCAGTGATATTGAAGATAGAAATAACACAGAATAAAAAAAATAGAACTGAACATAAAAAAGTTTCAAAATGAAAAAGCTCTACAAGTACTATCTGACTCCATCAGAAAAAGCAATATAAGAATAATAGCCATACCAGAAGAAAAATAGAGGGATTAGGGAATGGAGAACCTATTCAAACAAATAGATGACAAGAACTTCCCACCCTATGGAAAAAGGTAGATCCTCGAATCCAAGAAGCAAACAGAACATCTAGTCACCTCAATATGAAGAGATTTTCTCCAAGGCACATTGTGTTAAAACTGTCAAATATTAATAATAAAGGATTCTCAAGACAGCTAGGAAAAAGGAAATGATCTACAAAGGAAAGCCCACAAGGTTATAATTGAAATTTTCAGCAGAAACTCTACAAGCCAGAAAAGAGTGGAACCAAATAGTCAAGCTACTGAAAGAGAGGCATTGCCAGCCAAGATAATATTTCCAAGCACAGTTATCTTTCAAATATGAAGAAATAAAGACTTTTCTGGAAACCTGAAAACCTGCATTGTAGAAAATACTCAAGGGGGTTATTTTACCTAAAACAAATAACAAAAGTTCATAACATTGAGTAAGATCATTAACAAACTTATAGCATAAACAGGAATAATTTCTGATAACAAAAACATAAAATGAGAAGCAGGGAAGGCCTGAATCTGCAAAGAAGGATAGAGATCAGATGCATTCAAAAGAAAAAACTACTGTACATATAAAACTTTCTCTTTCATAAACCTATGGTAACCACACACAAAAATCCCAAAACAGACAGCTTAAAAACAGGGGAAATAGAGGACAGAAGTGTGGAAAACAACAGACAGAAAAATAAAGGAAAAGAACCAATGGAGTCACAGAACTGTAGTAAATCCTCATACATCAGTAATTACCCTAAATGTAAATGGACTGAATTCACCAATAAAGAGGAACAGTAGCAGATGGTATTAAAAAATAAAACCCAACCATATGCTGCCTTTAGGAGATACATCTAAGCTGCAAAGACAATGGTAGGTTAAAATTGAAAGGCTGAAAAATGATTCTTCAAGCAAATAACCACAGAAAAGCAGGAGTGACAAAATAGATTTCAAGATAACAAAGGTAACAAGGGACAAAGATGAACATTTTTAATGATAAAGGGAATATGAATACTACATCAAGAAGACATAACACTTAACATATATGTGCCCAATTAGGGAGCACCAAAATATATAAAGCAATTACTCATAGAACCAAAAGAAGAACCAGATCAAAACACAATCATAGTTAGTGACTTTAATACTCCACTGACAGCTCTAGATAAATCATCCAAATAGAAAATCAATAAAGAAATACCAGCCTTAAATGACACAAGATCAAATAAAAATAACTGACATTTATAGACTTTCATCCCAGAATACCACATTATACATTCTTCTCCAGTATACATGAAACATTCTCAAGGACAGACCATATGTTGGGTCACAAACTAGTCTCAACAAATTCAAGAACACTGAAATTAAAACAAGCATATATCTGCTACAAAGCCTTGAAATTAGAAATCAACTGTAAAAAGAAAGTAAAGAAACCCACAAATACATGGAGGTTAAACAACATACTACTATAAAAGGACTGTGTCAAAGAATAAATAAAAGGTGAGATCAAAAGACATATAGAGACAAATGGGAATGACAATACAACATATCAAAACTTCCAAGATGCAACAAAAGCAGTAATAAGAGGGAAGTTTACATCATTACAGGCCTACCTCAAGAAGCCAGAGAAATTCCAAATAAATAACATTATATCTTAAATAATTAGAAAATAAGAACAAAAGCAAGCCACAGTCAGAAGAAAGAAAAGAATTTGAGCAGAGTTGAATGAAATAGAAAACAAAAAGACTATACACAAAGTTAACCAAGAGCTGGTTCTTTGAAAAAATTAATAAAATTGACAAACTCCTGGACAGACTAAGGAAAAAGAGAAACTATCCATATAAACTTGAGAATTGAAGAACTTAGCAAAGACATCACAGATATACAAAGGATCATATTAGAATACTATGAAAGACTATATGCCACCAAATTCTATAACCTAGGAGAGATGCATAATGAACTGGAAAATCTAAATAGAGCAATCAGCAGTGAGGAAATTGAAACAACCGTCAAAAACCTCTGAAAAATTAAAATTCCAGAACCAGATGGCTTCACTGGTGAATTCCACAAAATATTTAAAGAATTATTAATACCTATCCTTCTCAAACTCTTCAACAAAATTGAAGAGGCACTACTTCCTAACATTTTATGAGGCCAATATAACCCTGATATCAAAACCTGAAAGGATGACATAAAAAAAGAAAACTACAGACCAACATTATGGATGAATACAGATGCACAGTCCTAAGCATAATACTGGCAAATTGAAAACAATACATTTTTTAAAAATACATCACAATCAAGTGGGGTTCATTCCAGAGGCACAAGGATTCATCAATATATGCAAATTGATCAATGTAATACATCACATTAACAAAGGAAAGGATAAAAACATATGATCTTATCAATAAATGTAGAAAAAGCATTTGTAAGACACAACACCCATTTATGATTAAAATACTCAATAGAATAGGTATAGAAGGAAAGCACCACAACATAATAAAGACGATATATGAAGAACCCTCAGACAATATCATACTCAATGGTGGAAAACTAAATTTTTTTTCTCTAAATTGAGGAACAAGACAAGGATGCCCACTCTCACTACTCTTATTCAAAACAGTTCTCAAAGTCCAAGCCAGTGCAATTAGGCAAGAGAAAGAAATAAATGGGGCATCCAAATTGGGAAGGAAGAAGTGAAAGTTTTTTTTGCAGATGACTTAATTTTGTACATAGAAAACCCTAAAGACTCCACCAAAAAACTAGTAGAAACAATAAACAAATAAAGTTGCAGATATAAAACCAATATACAAAAGTCCACTGCATTCCTATATAATAACAATGAAACTTCAGAAAAAGAAATGAGAAAAACAATTCCTTTTGCAATTGCAACCAAAAGAACCAAATACCTAGGAATAACCTTAACAAAAGATGTGAAAGACCTATATACTGAAAGCTACAAAGCATTGAGAGATTTTAAAAGGTACAAAGAAATGAAAAGATATTAAGTGTTCATGGATTAGAAGAATTAACATAGTTAAAATGGCACTATTACCCAAAGCAACATACAGATTTAATGCAATCCCCATCAAAAACCCAATGTCATTTTATTAAAAATATAGAACTAAAAAAATCATCAGATTTGTATGGAATCACAAAATATCCCTTAATAGCCAAAGCAATCCCAAGAAAAAAAGAACAAAGCCAGAAGCATTATACTACGTATCTTTAAATTATACTATAGAGCTACGATAATTAACACAGCAAGGTACTGGCAGAAAAACAGACACACAGATCAATAGAACAGAATTGAGAGCCCAGAAACAAAACCACAATTATATGAGCAGATAATCTTCAACAAAGGAGCCAAAAACACACCATGGAGAAAAGAGAGCCTGTTCAATAAATGGTACTGGGTAAACTGGAACACCACATGCAAAATAATAAAACTAAATTACAGTTTGTTGCCATGTTCAAAAATTAAATTAATTCAAAATCCATCAAAGACTTAAATATGTGATTGGAAACAATAAATTACATAGAAGAAAATATAAGTACGAAACTTTTAGACCTTGGTCTTAGAGGGATTTTATGAATTGAACCCCAATGGCAAAGGAAATAAAGGCAAAAAAAAAATGAATGGGTCTATATTAAACTAAAAAGCTTCTGCAGAGCAAAAGAAACCTCAAGAAAGCAAAAAGCAACCAACCAAATGGGAGATGATGCTTGCAAACGAGAGCTCCAACAAAGGGTTAATACTTAAAATACATAAAGAACTCATAAAACTCAACATCAAACAATCCAATTTAAAAAACTGGCAGAGGACCTAAACAGCCACCTCTCCCAAGAAGACATACAAATGGTCAAGAAATATATGAAAAGATGTTCAACTTCACTACCTATTAGGGAAATGCAAATCAATACTACAATGAGAAACCACCCCAAACCTGTTACAATGGCTTTTATCAAGACAAGTAATAAGTGTTGGAGAGGTGCAGAAAAAGGAACCCTCATTCACTGCTGGTGGGAATGTAAACTGGTACAGCCACTATGGAAGATAGTCTGGCAATTACCCAAAAAATTAAGAAAAGAGTTACAATATGACCCAACAACTACTCTCCTGGGTATCCATCCCAAAATCTCAAAAATATGTATTCACAAAGATACATGTACCCGTGTTCATTGCAGCATTATTCAAAGTGGTCAAACATGAAGATGACTAAAGTGTCCCATGATTGAGGACTGGATAAAGAAGACATGGTCCATATATACAATGAAATACTACTCGGCCACAAGAAAAGATGAAACACTGCCATCTGCAACAACATGGATGAGTCTTGAGAATATTATGCTAAATGAAATGAGTCAAAGAAAGCTAAGAATCATAAGATATTACTCAAACGTGGGATATAAAACTGATACTCATGGACACATACAGCAGCGTGTGGTTGACAGAGGGGAAGGAATGGTGGGTGATGGAGTAGAGGGGATAGAGGGGGCCTAATATGTGGTGACAGAAGATAGCTAGCTTTTGGTGTTGGGAGCATAGTGCAATATACAGATCTTGTATCATGGAAATGTAAGCTTAAAACCTATATAATCCTATTAACCAGTGTTACCCAATAATTTAATAAAAATTGAAAAAAAAAAAAGACTTGAAGACATCTTTTTTGAGGACACAATTTAATGTACAACACTGTGTTTGCTCCAACAGGTTTTTATTCCTATAGTTCTCTCCCTTTTATCTGAATTCGGTATTTCTTGTCTTTCCACTCTTCAGTACTAACTTTTTAAAGCATCCCCATCTATTACAATAATCATCTCTCTTCATGTTGCCATGTAGTTGAGAATTTCATGTTTCTGGTACCTTAGTTCTGTCTGCCAACCTAGACTTTGAGCTATTAAAAAGCAAGTGAATCTTAGGACACTTCTCATTCCCCCATTGTACCTAACACTCTTGTGGGTGAAAGAGGAACCTTTTATAAATATTATTGATAAGGTCTTGTACTTTGTTAGTTTAATAAATGTACCTGTATATATTGTCTGTCTTTGTTTATAAAACAATTTTGGGGATTAAAGTTGTGTCTTAATTATGATATATATTAGACCAGCAAAATTAGCTTGAGAGTGTTTTCACAAGCCATTTTAATAAGAAGCATAAAATCTTTGGTCCATGTTCAAAAAAGTATTATCTAGTAGGAGAGATAAAAATAGAAAAATTAAAGGGAACAAAAGTTTTAATATGTTCTGGCATTATACAGTAATTAGAAACTAAATTTATTAATGCAGACATTGAGCTAACTAGAAAATAAGGCAACACACGAGATAATTTTGTGAAACAAACTATAAGGGCAAAGTAGAAAAAAGTCAATGTTTTAAATATAATAATCTTTTGGGGTACACTGGATTAGGGGTGTTAATTTCCTTTGTTTCAGCTAATTCACAAAAATGATGTTAATTTCATTTTATTGCTTCACAGTTAAATAATGTCTTACTCATGAGTTTTGCAGTCTGTCTTTCTAATCCATTCACAGAATAAGTGACGGAAAGCTGTTTTACTTACATAAATGTCATAATATCACAGACCCTGCAAGGCTTTGACACAAAGCAGTAACAACAGAGTGTGAAATCTTAGGACCAGAAGAAACCTTCCTGACTGTTTCCTCTTAGGATTGCTCTAACACTTTTCAGCTCATATATTCAAACTGAAAGTTGTCTGCCTGATGTTTTAACTCTGTGGTTCTAGTTCTGTTGGGCCACACAAGCCCAGGTTGAATTAATCCTTCCCCTAGGGGACAACCCTTCAAAAATTTGAAAGCAGTGATCAGTCTCACTGCATTTTCCTTCTCTGGTGCTTAAGCCACAGGACATCTGAGAATGATGGAGTGTCTCACCCTCCAGCAGGCTGGCACCAGGAGTTCCAAGAAGGAAAAGGGTTAAGTCCCAATGTGAAAAACATCTTAAGTCTCTCCTTGTGTCTCATTTGCTATGATCCCAAAAGTCAAAGCAAGTCATGAGGTTTGGCCAGATTCAAAGGGTGGGGAAACAGACTACCTCTTTATGGGAGAAACACAAGGTTGTATCACAAGGGTATGGATGCAGAGAGAGAAAGAACATGCAACCAATTTTGCAACTACCACATTCATTCTTCACCAAATTCTTATTGTACTCCTCACAGAAGATGTGAGACAGACACTCTAAGGACAGTAGTTAAATAAAACCACACACTTTCTTTTTAAGCAGACATACTCCCTGCCGTTATCTCCTATTTAACATAATAAAGCTATTAAATATGCAAGATAAAGGTATAAAATGAAAGTATCTTACAGCAAGTATATTGTCAGTATGCACAAAGCGAGAGGCAGAGACTGAAGAGAAGACACACTTTCTAGTTGAATGGTTTGAAAACAGGAGTGACTTTTCTCCCCAGGGAAATTTGGCAACATCTGGAGAGTTTTTTTTAAATCACAATTAGGGGTCAGGGAGCTACGACTGGCCTCCAGTGGGTAGAGACTATGGATGCTGCTAAACATCCTACAATGCACAGGACAACTGCATACAACAAAAGAATTCTCCAGCCCAAAACGCCAATAGCTCTATGCTTGAGAAATCCCGTTTTGGCCTGAAGATTCTAACCAATACCAGAAAATCTGGGGATGATAGCTTCTACTCTTATTACTGCTGCCCCTTTTAATAGTCCCTTTCACATGAAACTATCAGAAGAAAGGAAAGCATTTCCTCAGCCCCTGTGAGCAGGCAACGCATCTGTCCTGACATCCCCTCCCAGGCGCTAGGATTCAATGATGAGCATGGGCTCCTGGAAGGCAGGGCATCGAATTCAAGAAGAACAGGTTCCTGAGACCTTGTCCTGGTGACACCTCCTCCATGAGTCCAGCACCTGCCTGCCCTCTGTTTTATATCACAGCTGCTCAATGATATGTTCGTTTCTTATTAGGCTACAAGCTTTTGCAGGGGCAGCCTTCTCTTATTGCTCTTGGGGTCCTCAGAGCCTGTAAATGCTGTGAAAGAAAGCATCTGAGGGGCAAATCCTATGGAATGCTTCACTCTCGTCACCATGTGATCAAATCTGTGAGGTTTTTTTAGGTTTGAACCCTCAAGGATGCACAAAGGAACATAAAAATGGGTTGCCAGCATCATCGACACTCATGCATTGCAGATTCTGGTACTATCATGCACCCCTAATGAAAAGACAAAATTGGCATTGCTCTGTTTTTCATGTAGAATTAAAACTCAATAAGGTCTCTATATGAATTACCAAACCTCCTTCAGGAAAGCCTGATTAAGGCAATTGCTATTTTAAGTCACTGAATATATTTATCTAATATTTAATTTGTTACTTTTTTCATTTGAATTCTTTCCTTTCCTTTTCAGTGGTAAATGTTTTAAAATGATAATTTTTTTTACTATTTAAATGAATAGGCTACTAACATTTTACTCCCATGTAGTTCAGTAGTCACCAAAAAGCTGTCATTTAAAAATAATGCCTTCTGTGTGCAAACATCTGGCCTACCCACTTAGCATTTGAAATAAATAGTAATTATTTGACTCTGTTTTGGCATGAGATTAGGTGACAGTTTAAAACTCCAGCCTTATTCCCAAACCTGGTTGCTGTTTGTTACTGTACAGAATTCACTGATGGGACCTCAGGAGTTTAATTTAGTATAGCATAATCTTGCCTCTGAAAGTTAATATTTAAGTGCTTGGCACTGCTCAGCCACACATTAAGTGAAATCAGAAAAACTGAAAATGATTCTGGGTATTGGACATAGGGAAGGCAAGAAACATTTATAGTTTGGACTCTGAGATTGTGACACCCTGAGATTTTAAACTGTTCAAAAACAAGCCTAAAATCGAGGGAGGAGGAGACAAAAAGAATTCACTAAACCATTGCTGAAGACACTTTCACAAGCAGGAGTGAGTTCAGGTTCACCATTGAGGCTGGCCCCATGATATCATTTCCACTGATCCCTTCGGAATCCATCTCATTGGAATAACACTGAGAGGGTTCAGGCAAGTTTTACTTAGTTTACAGTGCTCTCCAAGTAGGATGTGCCCACTTGCGACAGAGACTAGTTAATTACCAAACCTATTTCTTATTCTGGGGCTGGCAGGTCTACATTTCTGAGCCTCCCTGCAGAGCAAGACTATCACCAGGTCCTGGCCAATGGAATGTGAGCTGAGACAATGTATGTCACAGGCTATGATTCATGATCCTCCAAGAGGAGTCACCTTGAAGTCCATGTTAAGAGGGACAGAGCTAAAGGCAAAAGAGGACCTTGATTTTTAAATCAGTGCTTGGAGGACAACAGCCAGATGACAATGAACAGTCATTTAGACTTCTTATGGAAGTCTTACAGAAATAAATTGCAGGAGACCGTTCCGCGTGGCGTGGGCCCAGCTCCCACTCAGAGATGCACAGGACCCATGCCCACAGATAGGTTCTCCTGTGGGGAATCAGGCCTGCAATGTACATAGGCCACTATGAGTCTTGCTTTTTGCTAAAACTCCCTCACCCTGATTTGTAGCAAACATTTACTGCAAAGTAACTTCCTAAAACCCATGCTAAACCTTCCAAGGATGAGTGTAACCAGTTCAACCACTTTTGCCTTTTCATTTGCAAATATCCCTCTTCTGTGATGTGATTAGCAGCATTGGTGCCTTTGTTTTCTGTAAAAGGTAACCAATCACCTAAAGGAAACCTGTGCATAGTAAGTGAGGACCATCATGTAATGTGCTGAGAGATAGAAATAAAGGCCGGTCACAGCAAGGGCCAAAGCTTTTGCTCCCCTTGAGAGAAAAGCCACGCTGTCCCTTTTCCTCTACCAGACTTGGTAGTCCATGTGAATGTCTCATTTCATCCATAATGACTCGGACACTGCAGACCGGTGTCTGCATCAATAAATTATTGTATAGCAGCTAACTTTATCTTAACTAATGCACAGTCTCTCTTCTAAACATCTAGAGGGGTTAAGAGGAAAGTAATATTTACAAAGGAATGCAGTAGACAACAGGGCATTTACTTATTAATTACTCTTTCATCAAATACTAAGTTCCTGCCATTTGTGTGTTATTATTCTAGGAATTAGCAATAGAAGAGTAAAACATGTAATATATCCATCTGCATGGAGCTTCCACTCTAAACAGAGACTAAGAGATATATAAGTAAAATACCTAGTATCTTAGAAAGTAACTGATGCAATGAAAAATATCTTAAAAAGGCAGAGTGACCCTACAGGAGAGAGCAGTTGGTAGAAATATAACTGATTCTGATGGACATGCACAGTGGTCCAAGGGACAGGTAGGGCCACAGCTTTATAGGGGGAAAAGCAGAATGCCCATCCTCTTGATGGTGTAGGGCATGGGGTGATTGTGAAGCCGGAAGTACCCTGGGTGGGTTAGAGGGATAGAGGTCTTACAGGAGCACCCAGAGATTTGAGGATCCATCTCTATCTGGCTCATCCCAGAACATGGTATAAGGATGTTTATACCTTTAACAACAAAGTGAAAAATATGTTTATGTGGAACGCAGATTTGCAGGCAGGAAAATGGAGAAAAACTGAGAGCACTAAATTTCCCACCTGAAATGTTTACTTTCCACTTTTGCCCATCTACATGAAAGGAAGCTAAAAAATATATATAACTGGAGTGTAAAAATTTTCAAAGGAAACTATAATTAGAATTCAGAACTACATTAAAAATAATGGTACAGTGATAGCAACACATTAGTCACAGTTTCTACTGATCATAAGAAAAGAATTAAGGTCAGAAGCAAAAGGAGATAATACTTAATATTCATGTACATTTTGCTTTAAGAAAACTGGATATATAAAAACTAAATCCAAATTTAAAAAATCTAAATACAACAGAACAGATAACTTAGTGAGTGATTTTTATATTATAAAATGAAAGTATTACCTTAGAAAAGTGATTTTATGATTAGTTGAAATACAAAATTAATTTTCAGTGGGTATCCATCCAACTGTATGAAGACTCGCCAACCTAAGCACTTTTCTAGACAAAAAGGGAATCTTTCCTATGAGACATTTCATATGAGGATTAGGAAAAGCTTTGAACAGGAACACACTCCAGAATCATTCACATTTGTCTCCTGTAAGGACAGCACACACAGAAATGTATTTCTCAATTTTTATAGGGCACGGTTATCTTAGATACTCACAGAATACAGTGAAATAAATATCCTCAAACATCTATTTTGTTAAATATGTACCATGTAAAATATGCATTTCTCTATTGCAAGAGCAGTTACTGGAAGAACACTCTTGGGAACAGCCATTATCATTCTATATTCTAACCAATGAGAATAAAGCAAAGTCAACCAAAGTGAATTGAGTGATGCCATGATTATAAATCAACTTCACACATGTACAGAATAGAGATTGATACCAGCTGTGAAGCCTACAGTTATGAACTGTAGTAGAAGATAAGGTAGCTATTTATAAACAATAACAATGAATTAAAAATTAAATCATCTGTGGCAAGTGACTAAAATAAAACACTAAAGTAATATCCATTGAAAACATTCACAAAATAAAAAAAAGCTTAAAATAAAGAGAAAAGCACAGCTTGGGTTTTGCTTGGAGGCTGCCATGATGTTTAAAAAAAGAAGAGGAAGAAGAGGAAGATTAGGCAGGCCCTGGCTTGTGGCTGGACTTATTCAACCAGAGAATCTCTACTTTAGCATGTTATTAAAACTGGAGTTCAGTATAAGTTTGGAAAATAGTTTCCCTGCTAAAATTATTTATAGTTTTTATAATTTTATAATAGGTATAGTTTGACTGCACTCATTTTATAGAAGAAAAAACAATCCCAGAAAGAAAGCGATTTTCCTAGGGTGTCCAACTTAACAATAATTCATTTCCAGATTGCTAAATCTGCTATACCTCCAAGTAATGATGGTATTATCAATGATAATTATACTAGCATCTATAGCACATAGTATTGGAGAACAAGATCATAGAGAATTAGTATCACAGAAATACTGAAAAGAAAAAATACATAGGGTACTCGTATGCAGAAGAAAAATATCAAAGACTGACAAGTATAGGAAATTCAAGTCTGGTGATACAATGGAATGTGACTAGGTGGCTAATTTAGATTAATGAGAGCCTGAAATGAGCTCTCTGAAGAGATGGCATTTGGACTGGTATCTGAAGGACAAGAAGTAGCCAGCCTTCAGAAAGTTCAGTGAGAAAAGCATTCCAGCCAGAGCAAGCCTGGTCAAGTCCAAGACAGGAGAACAGTGTAGATGGATTCACTGTGAGCAGTGCAGCAGAGAATGGCTGGAGATGAAGTTTGAGGGAGAGGCAGAGAACAAGGTCCTAAGTTAGAAATTTTCAAATGTCATGAGACGAAATTGGAGCACTTTATGCAGGAGAATAGCATGACCTAATCTATATGTTGAGGTTGCTTGTGTGGGGTTGGATTTGCAGGAGACGGCAAGGGTGGAAGCAGAAAGAGCATGCTGGAGTCTATTGCAAGAAACCATGCCAGGGAGATGACAGTGCTTTGAATGAAGGTGGTGGGGATGGAGCCTGGGAGCAGTGGATCTCAGGGAGATGTCTGTCAGAGTTGCTGATGTGAGGAATGAGGGAGAAAGGAGTCTGGGTTAAGCCCTTGACATTTCACCAAGTTCAGATAGAATGAGAGCTAAGAAAACACCAAGCTTCTTTGGTGGGGGTTTAAGGGTGGTAAACACATATCTGAAGCATTTCCAAATTCTACAGAAAAGAAACAATCACAGGAAAGATACATGTGGCAGTAGTTCAAAGACAACATAATAACAGTCTTCTAAAAACCATTATAGGACTGCTACATTTGTTGTTCAAATGATGACTGGTAGCCTGATCAGGGAATTCAGATGAAACAAATAACAGGTGACATGAAAGATACTTTCATCATAAAAGTTAGAAACACAGAAGTTAAGTAAAGGCAGATTCACCTCCTTCAAACCATATTTAAGCCTGGGTGATTTGTATATTCATTTCAATTTGAGTACATCTGCATAATATTGAAAGGTTTTCTTTTAGTGAATACATCAGCAGCTATCTCCGTAAATGCGTATTATCTTCTTCAAAATAACCACCCTGGGAGAAAATAAACTTACGCTGCAATTGCTCAAAAATTCTTTTGGAATTCCTCTGTGAGGTTCACTCTCAGAGACAGCAGGTCTACGCAACAGGTCTCTATCCTCTGAGAGGGGGCTAATTCAGAGTCAGTGTGCATTGTGAGCAGAGTAGCTAATGAAACCGATTTCCGTCACTGCTGCTACAAGGTGTTCTCAGAAAGGGCGCAGCCTTGAACCTGAGGTCCATGCTAAGTGCAGGCCATCATACACACCCAGACGCACTCAGACACCATGGGGTTTCTATACAGTAAGTCCAATGGATGGGTTAGCCATGTGTGTTTCTTGAACAAAACCATGGATATCAAAGAAACAAATCCATATAACATCTAGGAGCAATACTTTGGAATAACCTTTTTTCTCAGGTCAGGGAGGGTGGTGTGTTGTACTCCAATTCTGATGGTTTCCACAATGTCCCAAACATAACACATTTTACCACTTTTTTCTATGTGGCTTTTTTTTAAGATTTTATTTTATTTATTTATTTTTAGAGAGAAGGGAAAGAAGGGAGAAAGAAAAACATCAGTGTATGGTTGCCTCTCACATACCTCCTACCAGGGACCTGGCCCACAACCCAGGCATGTGCCCTGACTGAGAATCAAACCAGCAATCCTTTGGTTCACAGGTCAGCACTCAACACACTGAGCCATACCAGCCAGGGCTGATTTCTATATTTTAATGCATTATGTTCTCACACCTTGGCTGGGGGGGTTTATGGGAGAGTGAACCTTAATGCCTAATACGAAGGCTTCTCTGTGTCCATTCTTAAGTGCAAAGTACATGAAGAACTTTTTGGAACTTGCTTCATATCAGTTTCATTTTTGAGAATACCTATACATCTTTGTCTAAATTATGTTTCTTATACATTATTCTCACAGCTGATTGTTTGAGTGCACCGATGTCTAACCTTTTAAAAGATTCTGTGGATTACAGTGTAAATGGATGAATGGTTCCAATATTTTCAGGCATATTTTTTTTCACCCCAGAATGGAAAAGCAATTGACATTGCTTTTTCTCATGAATTTCTTCTGACATGCCTCACTTGCATAATTGTTAAATCACACATGAAAAAAAGACCTGAACTATTTGCTCCCAAAAACTGCCACTAGTTTATATGTTGTCACAAAGCAACATTTAATTCCACTCACTTCCTTTGCTGACACAAGAATGACTGGGCCAGATGTGAAAGTATTGCTACTGCAAGTGAAATAGGAACCTCTGTTACTCTTCCAACACTTGGATTTTAACTGCACCTGTGTTCAAATTTCCTCCACAGGATAAGTTATTTACTGCATCCCTTCTTCATAATTAATTTCATAATGATTTTACTACTTATGAACACCAAATTTAAAAATAATTTTACTGCCTATGTTTTCTTCTATGATTTTTATGGTTTGGGTCTAATATTTAAGTCTTTAGTCCATTTTGAATTTATTTCTGTGTGGCATAAGAAGGTGGCCAAGTTGCATTTTTCTGCTTGATTCTGTCCAATTTTTGCCAACATAATTTATTGAGTAAACTATGTTTAGTCCATTGTACGTGCTTGCTTCCTCTGTTGAACATTAATTAGCTACAAAGATATGGGTTTATTTCTGGTCTCTCTGTTCTGTTCCATTGATCTGTGTGTCTGTTTTTATGCCAGCACCAGGTTGTTTTGATTAATATGGCATAACAGTATAGTCTGATACTAGGTAGCATGATTTCTCCAACTTTATTCTTTCTCAGGACCACTGTTGCTATATGGGGCCTTTTGTGGTTCCATATAAATTTGAGATATTTATTCTAGTTCTGTAAAATACATCATTAGCATCTTGATAGGAATTCTGTTGAATCTGTAGATTGTTTTGAGTACCATGGATATTTTAATGATGTTAATTCATCTTATTCACGATCACATTATGTGCTTCTACTTATTTGTATCTTCAAGTTCTTTCTTCAGTGTCTTACAATTTTCTGAGAACAGGTCTTTTACAACCTTGGTTAAGTTTATTCCTGGGTATTTTATTCTTTTTGAAGAATTGTGAATGGGATTGTTTTCTTGATTTTCCATTCTGTTAGTTCATTATTGGCATACAAAAATGCAACTGATTTCTGGGTATTAATTTTGTATTTTGCTACTTTGCTGAATTCATTTATCAATTCTAATAGTTTCTTGGTGGAATCTTTGGGCTTCTCTATATATAGTATCATGTCATCTGCAAATAAAGACAACTTTACTTCTTCCTTTCCAATTCGGATGCCTTTTATGTCTTCTTATCTGATTGCTATGGCTAGGACTTCCAATACTATATTGATTGAATAGAAGAGGTAAAAGTGGACATCCCTGTCTTGTTCCCAATCTGAAGGGGAACACTTGTCATTTTTGCTAATTGAATATTATGCTGGCAGTGGATTTGTCATATATGGCCTTTACTATGTTTAGGTATGTTACCTCCATTCCCACTTTCCTGGGAGTTTTTATCATAAATGGGTGCAGGATTTTATCAAATGCTTTTTCTGCACCTATTGATATGATTGTATGGTTTTTATCCATCATTTTGTTCATGTGGTGAATCACATTTATTGATTTGCAAATGTACCAACCTTGCATTCCCAGAATAAGTCCCACTTGATCCTGCTGTATGATCTTCTGGATGTATTGCTGTATTCAGCTCACTAATATTTTGTTGAGGATTTTAGTGTCTATGTTCATTAGGGATACTGACCTACAATTTTATTTTTTTTTTTGTAGTGTCTTTATCTGGTTGTGGAATTAGGATAATGCTGACCTCATAAAATAAGCTTCAGAGGCTTCCCTCCTCTTGAATTTTTTCAATAGTCTGAGAAGGAGAGGTGTTAATTCTTCCCAGAATGTTTGGTAAAATTCACCTGTGAAGCCACCTGGTCCAGATTTTGTTTGTTGCGAGTTTTTTGGTCACTGCTTCAATTGTAGCAGTATTTTATCAGATACGTCTCCCCAGGAAAGGGAAACAAAAGAAAAAAAAAACAAATGTGAATATATCAGTGTCTGTGTCATTATAGATGAAATGAGACATTCATTCACACATGGACTACCAAGTCCAGTAGAAAAAAAGGGACAGCATGGCTTTTCTCTCAAGGGGAGCAAAAGCCTTGGCCCTTGCCATGACTGGCTTTTATTGAGTTTCTCGGCACATTACATGATGGTTCCTCATTTACTATACACAGGTTGGCTTTAGGTGGTTACCTTTTATAGAAAACAAAGCAGCCAATGCTGCTAATCACATCACTGGAAGAGGGATATTTGCAAATGAAAAGGCTAAAGTGGTTGAACCAGTTGCATGCATCCTTGGAAGGTTTAGCATGGATTTTAAGAAGTTACTTTGCAGTAAAAGTCTTCAGGGTGAGGGAAATTTTTAGCAAGAACAAGACTCAAAGCAGCCTAGGCACATTGCAGGCCTGATTCCCCACAGGAGAACCTATCTGTGGGCATGGGTCCTGTGCATCTCTAAGTGGGAGCTGGGCCCATGCCACACAGAATGGTCTCCTACAATATCAAACTAAAATGATTCTGTACAGCAAAGGAAAATATCAACAAAATATAAAGAAAACCCACTGAATGGAAAAACATATCACCAATATATCTGACAGCAGATTAATATCCAAAATTTATAAAGAACTTACAAAACTCAACATAAAAAGACAAACAACCCAATTAAAAAATAGGCAAAGGACCCAAATAGACACTTCTACAAAGAGGACATAGAGATGGCTGACAGACATATGAAAAGATGCTCAACATCACTGATCAGAGAAAATGCAAATCTCACTCCTGTCAGAATGGCTTCGTCAATAAATCAATAAACAACAAGCACTGGTGAGGATGTGGGGAGCGGGGAACCCTTTTGCACTGTTGTTGGGAATGCAGATTGGTGCACTCACTGTGGAAAGCAGTATGGAAATAACTCAAAAAATTAAAAATGGATCTGCCTTTCAACCCAAGGATCCTACTTCTGGCAATATATCCAAAATCAAACACACTAAATCAAAAGAACATAAGAACCTGTATGTTCACTGCACTGTTATTCACAATTGCCAAAATATGGAAGCAGCCTGAGTGTGTGTTCATCCGTAGATAAGTGGATAAAACAACTAGAAGACAAGAAAACTTTACCCTTTGAGATAATATGAATAGACCTGGAGATTATGCTAAGCAAAACAAGTCATTCAGAAAAAGACAAATACCATATGATTTCACTCATATGTGGAATCTAATGAACAAACTGAACTAAACAAGCAAAATAGAGAGACTCATAGAGAACAGGATAACAGCTAAGGGGGAAAGGAGTGGGTAGAGAGACTGAGGAAAAAGGACTCATGGATATAGACAGCAGTGTGGTGATTGGGGATGAGCGATGTGTAAGGGGACTAAATGGTGATTGAAAAAAATTAAGATAAAATAAATGAAGTATTTCATTTTTTAAATAATCCCAGAGCAATTCCTTTCCAAGCCTAGACACACTTCATTTTTTCTTCCACCCAAAATTGTGTTCCCAGACACATTTCCAACATGTAACAAGGGTTCCCCCCACATCAACAAACAATTTTTAGGCCACCAACCCGGGTGTCCAAGAATTTGGCTCATTTCTGATACTATTCACCCAGACGCAGTGACAGATTCCATAGTTTAATGTGTCAGTCCAGTAAGACTGCCAAAAGGCAAGCCCAGGTAAACTGTTTCTGGCCAATTTGTCAGAGATTGGAAGGTTCCAATGAGCCCCTTCAACTCACAATGCCAAACACTAGTCCAAATTGTCACCTGTACTTCTAACCAAATGGCTGTAAAATCAGAGGTTGCCATACCCCTTCCTTCAATTATTTGGTAGAACTCAGAAAAATGTTACCTACTAAAGCACTGTTTTACTGGAAAATGATGTAACTCAGGAACAGCCAGATGAAAGAGATGCATAGGGCAAGGCGTGGAGAAAGGAAATGAAGTTCTGTGTTCACTTCAGGTGTGCCACTCTCCAGGCATATCCATACGTCTGGCAACGGACAACTCCCAGAAAACCATCTTCTTGCTTATGGAGACATATAGTAAAAACTAATACAATCATTGGCATTTAGGTTGATGTACTGATTCAACCTCTGGCCCCTTCCATCCCGCCAGGGGTAGGAGGGGATGTTGAAAGTTCCAACCTTTAATCAAGTGGTTGGTTCCACTGACAACCACCTCAATAACTGTGTGCTTTCCAAAATCACTTCATTAACATAACAAATGTCACTTTTTCACTCCAAACACTTAAAAAATTACAACTGTTGCCCAGAGCTATGCACAAAGAATTGTGGACAAAAAGCAAAAATATGAGAAATATATTTAGTCATCTGAATGACCAAATATCTATTTTCTATGAATCCCAATATCGCAGTCCACCCCTGGTCTTTAAACAGATCTCTTACAGCAAAACAATCACAAAAGTCAAGAGGCACTAGCTCATTTCTAGAATCCCAGGCATTAAGTAGCCACTCCATCATCGTATCATATAAAAATGTCTCCTAGGACGAGGCCACTCAGGTTTATAAGCTTCCATCGACTCTTCTCAGGTTACAAAAGCAGGGTGGTCTCAGGGACACAAGGCTTCACCTTTTAGGCCTCTGGTGTAATCGAGGTGAGAGGCAATGTCATTCCCTGGCTCTGTACCTCTTTTGAAATGTTAATGTAGTATTGGATTGTCTTATACATAACCCACATATTCATTTAAGCTCAGATACTATTTTTCCTTCTCCCCAGTTACACCCAGACTTTTCTCCTTGTGGAAGTGACTTTAGGTTTGGTGACTGTGCTGGTCTAGATTGCTGGCAGCAATACTAGTCTAGCAAGTGCTCTGAACCACTCTCAAAATGTTAATGTAATACTGTATTTTTCCAATTATATAACCCATTTATTCATCCCTTTGACCTCAGATACTATTTTTCTTCTCCCCAGTTATACTCAAACTTTTGTACCATTAGTGGAAACACTAGGTTTAGAAACTGTGCTGATCTAGTTTTCTGGCAGCAATA
>PVIA01012958.1:0-34803 GCA_004024845.1 Tonatia bakeri
AAGTCATCAAATGGAGGGTTAGCAACAGGGAAGTGGGAGGAGGAGAGAGGGGGAAAAGATATAGGGAATAAGTAGCATAGACAATAGGTAGAAAATAGACAGGGGGAGAGCAAAAATAGTATGGGAAATGTAGAAGCTAAAGAACTTATGACACATGGACATGAACTAAAGGGGGGGAATATGGGTGGGAGGGGGTGGGCAGGGTGGAAGGGAGTGAAGGGGGAAAATGGGACAACTGTAATAGCATAATCAATAAAATAAAGAATAAAAAAAGAAATTTTTCTTTTGTTCCCATTTTCATTGTCTTTTCTCATACAGAAGGCTCCAAACCATGTAATGGAAATAACTACCACACCGTAGAAGGACACCTCATCTCCCCATCCACCACGCAGGGCTCCTGGCATCATGGCCAGGACAAATGTCTGCTTTGGAGATGGGATCTAGAGATGAGGAATAATAATAAATTGAGAGTTGAACAGGACGCAGCATTGCACACACCTCCCCATCTGCTCTCATACAGGCTGCTGGATTTGCTTGAGATTAGGTCTCTGTTTCTGATCTGACAACAGATGCCTGAGCCATAAATAACTGTGTGTTTTTCCCTTGAACTTTCACTGCCATCTCCTGATGTCTTGTGTCACGTTGCATTCTGGGGAGAGATGCAGTGGAGCATGACGCCACCTTCTCATCCTCGATATGTTCCTCTTCTCTGAGTGCTGCCATCCCAGTGATGCCTACAGTGAGCCCTGCAGGCATTTGTGGGAGTTCCTGTGGAAGCCAGCCATTAGGGACCCAAGAGTCCCTGTCCTCCTCTCTTTTCACTCAGCCCAACCCTGTCTTTTCTGGGTGACACTGAAGTTGTGTTTACATGGGCAGGGGTCATCCATGTGAAATCATGGTAAGGCCAGATTTCTGAGTTAGAGTTTGGTAGAAACAGACAAGGTGAAGGGAGACTTTGCAAGCAGCCAGGTCAGCTCTGGAACCCCCAGGGCAACAGATGCTTTACTGGGGCAGGGAGCCCTCTGTCCCCAAGGAGTGTCACTGATATGTAAGGAAGAATCTCCTCCAACACAGCAAGCATTACTAAATGGTTCCATTTTCCTTACTTGGTGGTGTGGTATATATATACCTTCTCTGCCCTCACCACCCTTCCCTAACTTTCTTTCTTTCTCTAATTGTGTTTGGTTCACTTAGAAATCCAGAGAACTTACCCTTGGAACATATCAGAATGGAACATTCTATAATCAACAAAAGCTGAAGCCTAGTTCTTTCAGCTTGTCTTAGTGATGAATGAAAAACTGGTAGCAGAATAGCTAGTTCAGATGTTGGCAAAGATTCAAAATTAGGACCTATCCCATTTTCTGTTGCTCCCTTTCTCCTTCCTCTCTCTTGACCTCCTTTTCTCCCACTATCCCCTCCACCTTACAGCATCTCTCTCAATTTCTCTCCCAATCTCCCAATCATTCTTGTCTTTTTCCCATCCTTTTTCAGCCTCTCTGGCATCTCTCTCTCTCTGTTTCTCTTTTTTCTGTCTCGGCTTGTCACTGTTTCTCTCCCTATCAGCACATTACTCTTTCTCACTTACCTTTCATTGTGTTCTCATTTCCTCAGTCTCCTGAGGTTTCTTTCAGGAGATATTCATGCATTAGCTATACCCATGACATGCTGTGTCATTGTCCGGCTACATCCCTACATCAGGGGCAAGAAAGTCCAAGGGAAAGAACACTTGGTACATTGTTCTTCCACCTGCCTGGCTTCAGGCAGTTCCCTTACTGGTGGAAGATCAATGAAAGATCAACAGTTCTCCTATGGCAGGGCAGGCTGAGCCTCTCCCTCCGTCACTGCTGTAGCCATTAACCTTTTCTAGGGCTCACACTTTCTGTTCTTCTCCTCATTTTCTCTCTGGCCACCAGTCTTTCTCTCCCTCTCTGCCTCTTGACCTTACTGTGACTCCACCTTTGTTCATCTCATCTCCCCAGTGCTATTTTTCTCTCTTTTTCTTTGTCATGTCTCATGACTCAACTCCCTTTCTCTGTTTCCTTCCTTTTGCTTTTCTTTCTCATTATTTTTTCCATACTGTCCAAATCTTCCCGTATTCATTCCCATAGCACAGTTCTATCTTTCTCTTGGAGGAAACCCAGCCCCCTGTCCTTGTAGAGTAAGCAGTATTTTCCTGCTCTTGGAGGCTTGGCCCTTCTCTTTGTCTTCTAGCAGTATGGAGCCTCTGCTCTTGGTGTGGTGTCTACATGCTCTTGGGCAAAGCAACTCTGGTTCTCATAGCACAGTTCTATCTTTCCCTTGGAGGAAACCCAGCCCCCTGTCCTTGTAGAGTAAGCAGTACTTTCCTGTTCTTGGAGCCTTGGCCCTTCACTTTGTCTTCTAGCAGTATGGAGCCTCTGCTCTTGGTGTGGTGTCTACATGCTCTTGGGCAAAGCAACTCTGGTTCTCTACTCATCTCTGCAGGCCTAGGTGCTTCTAAGCAGATTGAGTAGAACGTGGCACACCAATTAAGCAAGGTGTTGAAAACCAGGAACAACAATCTAGAGGACAAAAATGAAAGAAGCTGTTGTGGAAGATCTGGGGATTAATTAACATTGAGGAGAGGAGACTCCTCATTAAGGGAGTACAAAGTAAATTCTGCAAGTAGGTGAAGGGGTGCTATATAGAATGAGGCATGCACAGCTGTTTTTCATCTCTGCTCTGTACAGAAAAATAAAGAAGGAAGGATGAGCTGAAGCCCTGGGGCTCTGGCTAGTAGATCCATGAGTAGCAAGATAACATTACCCATGTAGGTTGAGGGGTCCTGTAAGATAATTTCGAAGAAGGGTCAACATATTCCGATGGAGTGGTTTTGGTGCTGTCCATCCTCGTGGTAGATGATGGAAAAGGCAATCACCAATTCCCTTTGTGTTTTCTTGCTCAGGCTTCTTCTTTCCTCCTCAGTCACAACAACTTTCAGACTCTGAATTCATGACTGCAGATGCCTCACTAGCCCCTGTAAATAGCCATGTAGTCTTGCTATATGAGCCATCACAGGTATGGTTCATCATTCCAGTGCACTGACTTGACACAGCCCACTCCTGCCTTGATGCCATTTCCTCCTGAAATGCCTCTCTGCCTCTCTCTCTCTCCCTCTTCCTGCCCCCAGGTGCCAGCCACATCCTTATTCCCATAGTCCTTCCCTAGAACCTGGCCAGATGACCTGGAGGTCCTCAGGCACTTGGGGTTCTCAGGCCTATGTCCCACTTGCTTAGTCAGACAAGTGGTCCAATTCCACCTCTTCCTTGGGCAGTTCGCACCTCCCTTCTCTGTATTGCTTCAGTATAACCTGGGCAGTGAGCATGATGCAAAGGAAGGCAGTGCAGCTGGCCAGCCAAGACCATTCAGCATTCCCAAGCTTTGAGACAGAGTTGTCAGGGTCTGAAGACCGCCAAAGGGCATCTAATTGAGTGGGGCCTGCATTTTTAATAAACTATATTTGACTTCTATGATAGGCAAGTTATTAAGTCATTTGACAGCCAATAGCATGAGGAAATGAAAGAATACCTTAAAAGTAGATATTTCTTGCCAGATAAGGGAGAAATTCAGTGAGCTGGAGGCAATAAAAAAAATAAATGCAAATAAAGATATGATGCTTTTACTATCTGCATATAGTGGAGAAGCCATTACTATAACAGTGAATGGTGGGATTTTTATCACTACTTTACTTGAATGTCTTGAGCAACTGGCTTATCCTTGAAAGGATCAGTCTTTATAGCTCAGGACCAAGCACCAGTTCTTTCTCTCTGTGCTGAAAAGATGAATTTGTTTTCTGATGTGTTTTCCCTCTGCTTCCCTTTTTATGCATCCTTCTGAAATGAACTTCTAGTTGGTTCTCCACCACCACCTGATTTGGAATTATTGAGCATATGGTAAGGACCAAATGGTTCTTTCTCACCCAGAGGCACAATATTGAGTTGATAGATGCAGAACTAGACAGGTGATCAAATGATTGCTTCTCATTCTTGGGGACTCTGTTGAGGCCCAGCTTCTTTGTCAGCCTTTTCTGGCCTCCCATGGTATCCAGTGAGCTTCCTAATTCTCTAACCCTACAGACTGACTGCCCATTTGACCTATGTATTAGGCTTCATCTTTGCTCAGAATTCATAGGGTTTTTTTACAAGTGTCCTTGTAAGTTCTTCTAGGTTTATTTTTCCAACATCTGTCCTCAAGACATGTGATAGAACTTGAGATGACCACACTTTTTTCCCTAACCTGGGAAGGGGAGACCACCTGCCTTGGTGCATTATGAAGACAGACTAGTGTGAAAACTACATGCTCTTAATAGTAGGATTTTTAATACTGAGTCAGTGCTGGCATGTACTTGAGAAGCCCAGGACTTGCATCATAGAAGAAGTAGAGATTGGGGACCCTATTCAGGGGCCTCTCCCTAGTGTTGCTCTGTCAGCTCAGGGATTGTAGAGAACCCAGTGCTTGTAGACTTTAGAACTAAGCTTGTAAAGAGTTTGCTGGAGGCGAGGATGTGGTGGACAGCCAACTTATCTAACCGACTTAAAGCTCTTTCCTTATCCATGATCTTGTGAGGCTCACAGATTTTCTGTCTAAATATTTGCACTGATGTGAAGCACTCCTGACCTCAAAACCCTGCCCGATGTTCTGAATATCCCCCTAATATCTTTCTTCGTAAGAACATATGCTGTGTGACAACATTTCATTTATTTCATTATTTACTACCAATTTCTCCTACCAGACTGCAAAGTCCATAAGGGCAAGGCTTCATTTCATTTTCTTTCTTTTTTATTTATTTATTTTTAACTATTTTATTGTTGTTCAATTACAGTTGTCTGTATTTTCTCCCCCTGCCTCCATTATTTTGTTTTCTTACTCTTGTATTCCAGCTCCCCGACCAGGTGTGGGGTTGGAGTTTAATAAATATTTGTTGAATGAACAAGAGAATGATGGGAAGCACTAGCTGTAAGCCACAAGAGGGGAGGGAGAAATTTTGTATACAGTTCTAGATACTAATGGCAGAGAGAGAAAAATAGAGAAAAGTATCCATTTGGGGAGCTCCCAGGGAGGGATAAATTCCAACAACATCTTTCCTTCAAGCATAAAAAAGAGATATAATACTATGTGACTCCAAGAAAAATAAGGGTAAGAACTTAGATGGCAACAAGAGGAAGACACCCCTGCCACTCAAGGCCCACACCTACTAGGCAACAGTAAGTGGGAGTAGCTCTTCTGCCTCTAGAAATTTCAGTCACTGTCTCAGTCATTTGCTTTACAGGTAATAGCAGGGACTTAACCTCTCAAGAGAAGGGAAAGCACTGTATTTTTATTCCTAATGTAACTTCCATGTATGTGGGAAAGGGAAGGGGTCTACAGTGGGCACAGACATCCTTCTCTATTTTACAAAGTACTATTAATCACTAATTCTTCAACAGCTTCCTTAAATACCATTTCCTTTTCCTAATTGTCTCAGGCAGAATTACTTATCCTTTGAAATAGTATTTTTCCATTGGGTGATCAGTTGCTCTTTACATATCCAGTCCCCCTGCTTGATTGTTAGGTGGTGGCCAAGTCTCATTCATCTTTGCATGCTGCATGTGATGGCATTCAGTCAACACTGGCTGAATGAGGGCCAGCTCTCTTTAATGAACCCTTGGAATTAAAGGAAGGGACCCTGGCCTCCCTCTCTCTCGCTCTCTCTCTCTCTCCCCCTCCCCCTCCTCCTTCCTTCCTCTCTCCCTTCTCTCTCTCACTGTCTCTGAAGGACTTAAAATGCTGGTTGAAATGCAGAATTGCTTCTTTTTTATTCACCTAAAGCCTGTGTTTATTGCTACCTGTCTATGTAAAGCTCATTTACACCTGTTACTGTTCAGGCACAGCAAAGCTTTTCGCTGCAAAGAATAACCCCTGTTCTTTTGACATCCACCTTCACCACTTCCACCTTCAGAAGGCTGTCCTGTAACCTGACTCTCTGTTTGTTGAACTCTGACCAAGCTATTCAGCAAGCATCCAAGTCCTCCTGTGACCTTTCCAGACGGCCTGCTGAGGGAGCTAGAGAAAAGAAGGGGTTGAGACAATAGTTTATCCCAATGCTCCCTTAGACTCCATGGAAGACTTCCAGCAGTCATGGAAGTAACTGCTGAACACTAAACTCTCCAAATAGACTATTTATAAGGTGCACGGATCAAGGGAGGGCGTTGCAGTAGAGGTGCCCATTTTCTCTAACCCCCTGTTCTTGATCTCAAAACAAGAAACCAAGTTTCCTTTCTTGGGATGGTCATGACTATAACAATATGACTGTCAAGGGAAAAGTGGAGAGTGCTGTACCTGTGGGGCATCTTGTGAACAAGCAGAATGTCTCAGTGTTGAAGCAGCCCCATGCTGTGATAAGTTTCAGTCTTCTAATGTTTTCCATTTCCTCCTATATCAACTTGAGACCTGTTTTTCAGAGTTCATCTGCTCTAAGATTGTTAACTCAAAACTGGAGCTTACTTCTCGTTTGCTTGTTCACATAAACATCAGAAACAGAGGCCAACTTGTTTAGTGAAAATCATTTAAATAATACAAGAAATTAAGTAATGTCTGGTCTGAAGACTAGCTAGTAAAGTGCTTACTTTAATTCAAATTTGGCCACTGTCTTCCTCTCCTTATCTTCCAACAATCACAAACAGAACTTTGAAAACCTCTTTGCATACAAGTATACTTTTGTAACCTTATCTCCTGCTCTACCTGCCACCAATTCTTCTTTCTGCAAAAGACCACACACACACACAAAATGCTCCTTTCCAGAGACATGTCGTTATCTGTGCAGTTAACCTCACCTAGATGTCCTTTTTTCTTCCTCTACTGTCATGCAACCACCCCCACTGGCTTGCTCTGTGAACGCAGAGACCATGCTACCCATCTCTCCACTTACAGGAACTGGTGTTGTGTATTTGGAATTGATGATGGTGGTTCAAGATGGATTCCATTTCACTACCTAGGCAAATCATCTAATAAGAGGAAGAGAGCAACATCTCCAATGACAAAATTATGTATATCTTGTTTCTTTCTCCCACCAATTTTCTCTAAAGACCATGGAGTGCAGCTAGAGCTCCATCCTCTTCAGATCTCCCAAAGCACATCTCATCCAAAGCTCTGATATAACATTTCCCCCCTAATATTCATTGTGATTAGTAACAAGAATAATGAGTTTTCTATGTGTAGGCATTGTACCATGAGCTTTACATATATTATCTAACTTAATCTTTACAACATTTCTGAAAGGAGAGCCCTACCAATATCTCTACTTTACATAGGAGAAGGCTGATGCTTAGGAAATTTACATGACTTGACCTGCTCATGAGACCATCAGATTTACAAGGCAGAGACCAAATACAAATGTGCATCTTCCTTGTTACAAAGGATCATTCAATAAATTATGACAAGGAGATTTTTAAGGGAATCTTCAGACTAACCAGTACTTGGCCGTAGAAAAAAGAAAGATAGCAGAGTTTAAAGATAATTAAGCTTTAGGTCCAGACTTCTGAGTCCAGGAGAAGAGGAAAGATGGGGCTGATAGGCAGGGCATGTGTATGTGGTTTCATGTGTGTGCACTTGTGCAAATTTAGACCCATACACAAGGAGCTGGGGACGGAACTATAGGAAATCTGATCCAGCCCATGATCTTACTTCTGAATTTACCCATAAAGCAATGCTGAGTTCTCTAAAGTTGTAAAGGCTGTCACTTAGAAGAGAAGGCTGTGATAAAGCCAGGTCTGAGTAACGGCCAGTACTTGCAGAGCTTGGCAAGTTGTAGGGCTTAGTCTACTGTTTCCTAGAAGAGGATGTCGAAGCTCAGAAAGGCTTCAGACTGGTTACAGCCTGATTACTGGGGAGTGGCAGACCACGGCCAGGGCCGGCACACCTGTTTTCTGAAATGTGGTTCCCGTAACAGGATTGCTTACTTGGCTGATAAATTAAGCAGAAGCTCATAACCTGACTTGGGGATGGTAGGCTCCAGAGGAGGCTGAACTCACCATATTTTTTCCTGTTCACTGGGGCTGCTATACCTCAATCAGGCAAGGAAATTTTTAATATTAAACAGTTAAAAGTCTCTAACTTGGCTATTTATGACAGGTGAAATAACTTAGGACTTACTGGGTTTGTAGGAACTTGAATCTTGAGCCCTCTGTATGAATGGTGGCATCTATTTGTGAGGCTTTCTTTTTAAAGGCATTTTCTTCAAGGAATATGGAGTATTTTAATAACTTAGGTATATATTTGTATGTGTGTGCATGTATAATTGAAAAAGTATGTTCCTCAGTTTCCTGGTCTGTAAAATAGGGATAATAATATTTGTACCTATTATTTTGTAGGACAGTAATGGGAATCTAAGGGCATGTGACACATGGGAAGGTGCTGCATGAAGGTAAAGTGCTGTACAAACCATAGTTGGTATGAATTAATTGGAAATAGAATAGTGACTTTATATCTTAGGCTCAAAGCTGCCTTTCCAAAAAAGAATTAAATTAAAACTTGATCTCTGCAAGGTTTCACAAGTCTTGTCACCTATCTTTCCAGGGTGGTACAATAAAGGTAACAATAATGCTTTGTCAGGGCCTAAGGTGCTAGATCAACTCCTTACTAGCTGTTCACAAGAACATGTGTAGAACAGTGGGCGTTGTGTTGGTTTTTGCAGTCTCAGTGTGTCTGGAGAGGATGAGCTTAATAAAGGAGGATATTAGTTGGTATTATTTGTCAATAGCCCCATAGATAGATTAAAACCCTTTATATAATGTCGCCTCCCCTATCTTAACAACCCTTGCCTACTCACTACTAGTAATAAAGTAGATAGAATGCTACTTTTCTTATTCTGTAGCTTGTTTCTCATGTTTTATGAAGAGTAGGCAATCTGTTCAGAGGCGATCTAAGGTTAAGTATGAGCTCCTCGGACTACAACCTCTCTACACAGAGTGTGAAACTCTTGTTTGAGCAAACCATCTCTCACTGTGGAGCCAGCCCTGCACCCCATATATTCGACGCCCTCAGTCCATTGTGCTTGTCCTGAGTGCTTGGGGAAATCTGCATGTTCTCTCTTCATCATCTTCCTGTTCTCTAAAGAAGCCCTGCATACTCCCCTCCCTCTAGCCAGAAATGCTGCATTTATCTCAATGTCATTTCTTCAGGATGTGAGCTGGAACAAATCTGGAGCAGCTGCTTCGTTTCTAAGTGTCCTTTAGGGACCCCCTCGGCAGACACTTTGCGGAGTATAATGATGACATTCTAACGAGCATTAATGTACATGTTGTCATTTTTCTATATTTACTCTTCCCACAGGAGGCATAGCTCTGAGAAGGAACACAAAATCCAGGGAGACAGGGAGAAAGTTTTGTGGGCAAACCTCACTGTCAACCCACTGGTTGAGGAGAGAAAACTTTGGAGGGAAGGAGTTGAGGCAATATAACATTTTGGAAGTCAAGAGAATGGGAAGTGGAGACATATTGGGGGAAAGCCTGAGAGACATAGGAGGCAGGGATGTGGAAGGACATAAAGATTTCATAATAGATTTAGGACTCAAGACCTAGAATATTATAAACATTTTCTTTAGTTTATGGCTTTGACTACTATGTATTGCATTCATTCATTCATCCATCCATTTGACGGGTGTCAATGAAATCTTCCTGCATGACAGACATTGTGTGTGGCACCAAGAATGCAAGCGTGTATAAGAAGGATGAGGATCTCTTTTAGAATTTAATTCACCAATGGTGGATATGTGGGCCTAGGAAGGGTTATATAACATTATATCAATGACCCCTTATAACAATCCCATGAGGTAAGCACTGTATTACTTATGTTATAGATGAGGGGGAAAGTTCAGGACATTTAAGTACAGTCTCATAGATTTCAGTGTGTGCATAGCCACACCAAAATCTCAAACCAGTTCTGCCCAGTTCTAAAAGATCTATCGCCTTCATAATTTTGCAGGAAACATGGGAGAGGGTGAGGTGGAGGTGGAATCCTGTTCTGTGGATCCTGAAAGCCTATGAGGTCTCTGGGGTGTCTGTTAGAAACTACCAGCCAAAATGCACTGAGCAGCAGAGAGCATGGGGGTCCTTTCTCTTGGGGGTAGCTTGGGTTACCTACTACATTTGAGGCTGGAAACAGGTATATAGGGAGTCTCATTGGCTCATGCCAACCTGACTTCTCTTCCAGTTTGCCCTCCAAGTGGATTCTGTAAATATATCATAATGTGTTTTCACTAATTAATGAATAAACTCATGATTAATTATACATTTATGTATTTTTGTTGTTGTTTGCAAAGCTTCCATAGCATTATCATCATAATGACTCTGTGAGGTCAGCAGGGAAAGAGCTATTACCCCAGTGCACAGGTCAGGAAATAGGGTCTCAGAATTGTCAACCTATTGAAGATCAGCCAGCCAGGAAGCAGCAAAGCCAGAACTCCAGCTGCAGGTCCCCTGTTCCTTCCCAAAGTCTCACAGCCTCCACGGAGGCTATGAAAGCCTGTGAAGGTTGTAGAGATCCCCTCTTCACTTTATAGATGGAGACCCTAAGGAGATTTAATTACTAGCCCAAGGCTGCCAGCTGGCCCATACCAATATTCTTTTTCCCACTCAGGGCCACCCCAAATTGAGCTTGGATAAGCCTGTGTTAAATGCCACTCTGGTCTCTGTCCCTAAGAAGCAAATTAGAACAAGCATGAAACCCTTGAAAATCATTTCAAGGTCAAATGCAAGCAAATGTGTGAGTGGGTGGTACAGATCCCAGGGGAAGAAAGTAAAGTCAAAGCAGGATCTCTGTGGGATGGATGATTGTCCCAGAGCTAAAGGAACTTCACAAGGGCACTTAGACAGGGGGATTCCTTAAACAAGCAAAAGGGAAGATCCCTTAAAGATGAAGGATAAGGTCAAACTTTGTCCTCTCCTGTCCATAGATTTTTATCTGGATAGATTGTATCAAATAAATAATGTATCAGAAGATTCCTCCCTGTTCCATTAGCCCCATCAGGAGGGAGAGCACAGCCTGGCTGTGTGATAAGTGGTAATAAATGGCGGTGCTTGTCGGTGGAAATTTTTCTGGCAAATTTCCGAACCAGATTAAAAAGTAAATTAGATTTCTTCTGAAGAGTTGTTTTCAAGGGTTTTTATCGGCTGACATATGTATGCAAGATTGCAGCTTTGCCAAAGGGGGAGAGAACAAAGCTGGAAAAATAATAAAATAAAATAAAATAAAAATGAGCACGCAATTATCTGTCTGAACAAGGCTATCATTGCAAAGGTGCCTAATCAGAGATGTCTCAAATTTGCTTAAAATACAATGTGCAATATAAAATGTATTTATAATGTACCTCTTATGCTCCAATAAAATTGTTACCAGGACCAGACAATTGCAGGAGACAGGGGTTATATAACAGAATGGCTTGAATCAAATCAGTTATTAATAATAGCTGAATAAAATATAGCTTTGGGAGAGTAGTGTATTGTTGTGCTGTTTTTTTGTTGACTTGACCAAGTGTCTTAAGTCAGGTATATGTCAAATGCCAATGACCTTTGCTCCCTTCCACTGCATCCACTCTGCTCTTGTCAGGTCCTCTACTACTTTCTCCTTGCACTATTCCAACTGCCTCTTGACTGTTTTTCCTGCTTCTGTTCTCGCTAATGGTTTCTGGGCCCCCTTCCACACTCATAGATCAGAGTGACCTCTTATTAAACAAAACTGACTGTGCTATCTCCCTTCTTCAAAATAGAGTCTAAATTCAGCCAGTCATGTAAGAGCCTTTGTTATCTGAGTCCAGCTGGTTTTTCAGCCTTATTTTGTGCCCCTCATCTCTTCCCTGTACTCTCTGCTTTCAGAAAAATGGAGCACTACAAACTCTTTCTAGGTGTCCCACTGCTCTCAACTACTTACTAAATAATCAGTAAGTGAATGCCTAGGCAGAGAGGTATAGTCTCAGCAAGGGTGCCTCCAAGAAAGAGGCAGAAGTGAGGGCAAGTGTAAGGAAAATCTTGGCATCTTGAGAGTAAACCCATCCTCTATCACTGGGTAAGACAACACTTTCATTAAAAAGAATGTTCTCTTTCTTAAAAGCTATCAGTAAAGGGTCAATCAATGAGGGTCACTCTATACTACTGAAAAAAGCAAAGTGTTGGTTAATTTCCAATTTTCATTAGGAGTCATTATACTCTCTGGATTAGACTTTATTGAAGATTTTATTTCATTTTTTTTCATACTCCCTTATCTTTCATTTCAGTGTTTAGAAACAGAAGCAAGAGAGGTGAAACTCACTATATTTTCAATGAAGAAAAACTTGGGGCAAATGGTCAAGGTTTTGTCTGTAAGCTAAAATGAGCTCTGTGACCCTGGCTGCTGTGACTGTCTTGGTTGGAGCATTACCTCATGCTGATTGATGTTTCTCTCTATCTCTCTAAAATCCACACACATACACACAAGGGCAGTTTGTGTGACACCAATGTAAACCGACAGCCAAGGAGAGTGGACTGGGATGCACATGTGAGAACAATGATGACTTCACTGTACTAGTCAGTGGAGGGCAGTGGACACAGTTGAGTGAGCATGTGTACTGTGTGTCTGTTGCATTCAAAATGACTGAGTAAGTAGAACAAAGACTCGGCATCAAATTTTGTGTTAAGCTTGAACATTGCTCCACAGAAACTATTTGGGTGACTCAGAAGGCCACAGCTATGGGCAACTGGTGATTGCCAGCTTCATCACGACAACATGCCCGCTCATGCATCACATCTCATGCAGAGTTTTTTGGTGAACCAGAAAATCACCCAGGTGACTCAGCCCCCCTAGAGCCCAGATTTGATGCCTTGCAACTTCCAGCTTTTTCCTAAACTAAAATAACCTTTGTAAGGGAAGAGATTTCCGACCACAGATGAGATTGAGGAAAAGACAACAAGGCAGCTGATGACAATTCTAACAAAGCATTTTGCAGAGTATTTTGAACAGTGGAAGAGATGCTGGGAGAACTGTGAGGTCCCAAGGTGTGTACTTTGAAGGGGACTGAGGCACCATTGCATTATGTGCAGTGTTTCTTGTATTTTCTTCAAGAATTGTCTCTATTTTTTTATAGTCCACAGCTGGATATGTTCTGGACAGGCCGTGTGTGTGTGTGTGTGTGTGTGTGTGTGTGTGTGTGTAGTTCAAGAAAAATTAAGTGAGCCCTGTGCGTTTAAACTCTCTATTCTCCTCTCCAACAGATTCCATTACCCTTATAGAAATAAAAACAAAGCTGCTTCTCTTTGTCATCCAGAAAGACGGGAAACGCTGTAGCACTTTCCCACATTTTCCCTGCTCTCTCTTCACACACATCATTCCCCTCTTCCTCCTGTTAGAACATTCCAGCCTGAGTGTGGTTAAGAAAAGTCCCTTAAGAGCAATACCTCACTCCTCACCCAAATAAGTGAATGATTTTGCTCCATCTTAAAACACTAGAAAAGAAAGAGGAACACTGGGCTCTGGTGGTGTTATGTGTGAAGGAGAAGGCTGACAAAGGAGAAGGAATCAGTATGAAGATGGAAGAGACTGGGACCAAATCATGCAAATTAAGTGGGTCTTGAAATGAACTGAAGAGCCACTTATTTAAGTCCAGCCCCAACAGCTTCCCCTGGGAAGCTGTGAGATAAAGGTGCAGAGAGGCCCCCAGGTAGAGCTCCCTGTAATACCCACACTCAGAAAGCCATTCTGATTTCTCCGCAAGGGGTGAGTACTCATCAGAGAACAATGAGCCAAGTGAGTCCTGCCCCCAGAGCACTGGCTGGGTAACTCCTGTTGCAGTGTACCCCGACTCGGCCTGGCAGCACGTGTACCTGGACTGGGTACAGCTGCAGTGTCTTCTTGAAATCCAGTGAGAGAAGGTGCTTTGGGAGAGTTGGTGGAGTTCAACCCAGGGAGGAGAGAAAATCCTACTGGGTCCAGTTAAATCCATCTGAGTCTTCAGTCAGTCCCACACAGACTCCAGCCAGTAGTTTTCCAAGGGTGTCTACTCAAACAGATCCAGCTGGAGTAGGTGATGGAGGGAAGAAGGTCCAGGAATGCAAGACCTTCTTTTATGTTGTAAGTGTTGACTGTTTATACACACAAGAACAAGTAGAGAAGTCATACTTTCTTTATGCAGTGGCCTTACAATCACCTCAGTTGATAGATGTCCCAGACGTGCGTCAGCCAGTGTGAACCCAAACCTGGTGCCTTGAGAAGATGCAGAGATGGGAAGCAGAAGGCCCTGGGCCAGGCAATGGGTGCTGAGAAATCCCCAGAGATTCTCCGGAACCCACTTCTATCTTCTTTCAACCACTACCCTCTGTTTTTACACTCTCTACTGTTTTATTCTCCTCACTTTGTCTCTGTGTGTTTTTTCTTTCTTCCTTTCTCTTCTCCCCTCTGTTTCCTAGTGGCATTTTTTCTCTCCTTACCACTTTCTATTCCTTCCCTCTTCCTCTTTCACCCTTGGTCTCTTTTTCCCTCTTGTCTCTATCCTTTGTCTCATTCTCTTCCCTTTTCCCTCCCACTCCTGTCATTCCATAACCTATAGTTAAACACCACATGCTCCAGGCCCACAGCTCAAGTGCCAGATTACAAAGATGTACAAGAGACAGATCCCACTTCCAAGGAGCTCCACCTGGCATGGGAGGTAGGAAAGGAAGCAAATAGTCCTGAAATAGTGCCATCAAAAGGGGAGCACTCAGAGTCCCAGTGTCATCCAGAGAAAGAAAGGACTAATTCTGCCTAAGTGACTCAGGAAAAGTTTCCCAGAGGTGATACTTAAAGGATGCCTGCTAGTTTTATAAGATAAGAAAGAGCTGAAAGGCCTTCAATTCAGAAAAAACCCCAAGGACAAAGACATCAAGAAGCAATACTTGGTCAGTGTGGGTGGAGCATAGCTATGTGGAGACATGGCAAGAGCTGATGTCACCCCATTGGGTGGGGCTCCTGCCTGGGCTAAGAAGCATGGATTTCCTCTTGCAAACCATAGGTTCTTAGAAGGTTTTCGGGAAGGGAAAGGGCAAGATGGCCTTTCTCCTTCTTTATGTCAATGTATTCCATGTCCTTCTTCCTTCTCTTCTTTTCCTCCATCTCTTCTCTCATTGTCCTCCCTTACCATGACCAGCTGTGCTCTGGTCCAGCTAATTTTACGCAGCTTACAGACTTGGAGTCATTGGTACACAGATCCACTTTGGGATCCAACAGCTTCCTTAGCACAAGCAGAACATACCTGCCTCTATCTGCCCCTAAACACTCCTACTCCCACACCTAACAATAGCAAGTACTGATACTAATGCAATAGTTAGAGTAATACCAAATGCTAAGAGAAAATTTTGTGTCTTCCAGTTTAAAAATATCCTATGTTCACTGTCAATATTTCATTCAAAACTCATAACATAATCAATAAATATCTTTGGAATGCCTATTCTATACCAGATATTGTATTAAGTGCTTCACATATATGTTGTCTCATTTAATGTTCACAAGGATCTCATAAGAAATGCATTTATTATATTCACTTTAAAAATGAGCAAACTGCGCTGGCTGGTGTGGTTCAGTGGATTGAGTGCCAACCTGCAAACCAAAGGGTCGCCAGTTCAATCCCAATCAGGGTGCATGCCTGGGTTTTGGGCTAGGTCCCCAGTAGGGGGCACACAAGGGGTAACCACACACTGATGTTTGTCTTCCTCTCTTTCTCTCTCTCTTCCCCCTCTCTAAAAATAAATAAATATAATCTTTAAAAAACTGCTAAAATTTTTAAACAATATAAAAATGAACAAACTGAAGCTCAGAGATGTCAAGTAACTTCACCAAAGTTATATAGCAAGTAAAGAAAAAGCTTGGTTTTAACACAAGTCTTCTGATTTCAAGTCTAAGATTCTCTCCCACCCACATACAATAATAGGTATAGTCATGATCCACATTTACAGATGGCAGATACTACATTTTTAGAGGTGAAAGTCAAACTAACTCTCCAATGATGTAGGTAAATATAGTGGGTCTAAGGGGCTTTTTGATGTGAGCATACAGCTAACACTCAAATAACTTCTTGTAAGGACATTGTGGCTTTTTGCTTCACTGCTGGTTGCATTCACTGTGCTCCTTATTTTGCCTTCCTGCCAACCCAAGTCAGCCTCAAGGGGCAGACAGACCTGGGGGTGAGAGTCTAGGTCACTGGGGCAGTGTAGTGGGGAAGGGGCCTTTAGGCCCATCTGTCACTGTGACAGCCCCACATGTCTCCTGATCATAAAGATCTCGCGTTCCCCAGAGCAGCTCATTATTCCTCCTGATGTTGTTGCCTGAGGAGCCAGGCTGGCTTCTCTCATGCTGGTGACTGACGACATGGTGGAACAGCGGCATCCAAGGCCCATTAGCACTGGGGGAGGCAGGGTGTGGGCTGGCTGGTCATTGTTCTGAGAATGGCATTGATCCATCCCATGTAGCTGCAGCTGCAGGGGCAAGCTCCCTACCTGGCTGTCTTGTTAGTCAGAGTCATTCAGACAACTGAGCTTGTGAGTGTTCTCACATGCACAAGGAAAGATGGCAAAATGTGTGAGGAGCACAGATTGGGCATGGTTCTGGGCTTAGATCACATTGCTCAGTGCTGGAGGGAGCTAGAAAGTGGTCCAAGACTCAGATTCTGCCATCTGGGAGATTAAGTTGATATGGTGGACAAGGACAGAAATGTGGGGATATTAACTCTATCCATGATTCAGAGGTTTATGTGCATGGGGATTAGGAGAAATAAGGGTGTGTTTATTTAAGGAAAAATTCAATATTTTCATGATAGTACAGTGTAAGTGGAGAGCATGGGAGACAGTGTGTTATAGTTAAAAATGCAGCTTCTGCCCTGGCTTGATGGCACAGTTTGTTGGAGTGTGGTCCCATACACCAAAAGATTGAGGGTTCAGTTCCTGTTCAGTGCACACATCTGGGTTGCAGGTTTGATCCCTAGTTGGGGTGCGTACAGAAAGCAACCAATCAATGTCTCTTTCTCTAAAATCAGTAAACATATCCTCATGTGAGGATTGAAATAAAATTTTTTTAAAATGCAGCTTTTGATGTTAGAACTGGCTATGTGGGGGAGGTGCTTAGACACACTATGTGACCTTTCTGAACTTCATTTTCCTCATCTGTAGAGCAGAGTTGATAATACCACTTACCCTAAAGGGTTGTGGGAAGATGAGATATTATAAGGCAAATCAAGGACTTAACCTCGTGTCTGGCACATTGCAAGGAGTAGGGAGTGATTGCTAGCTGCTATGGATGTTGGGATCAAAGTGGCTGCCTCACATTCCAGCTCTGCTCTTGCCCATGTGTCACCTTGGATAAGTGGTATATTTTCTCTGAATTTTATCCATAAGATGGAATGATTGATTGCATCTACCTAAGGAGGTTATGGGAAGCACCATACAAGATAAACTATGTAAATTGCCTGGTACATAGTAGGAGTTCAATAAATGATAGCAACCATTAGGTGTCAGCAGAGGTAAGGGTTGAGTTAACCTCATTTCTGACAGGAAATGAAATCCTGTTAGATTTGAATGTCCTAGAAATTAATTTCTTTAAATTTATTCATGGCTATTACTTTACTTTAATCAAAACAAAATGTCTTACTTAAAGTCAAAGGATTAGTTCTGCTAATGGAAAGGTAAAAAGAGTTAATCAATGACCTTTCTATTGTTCTTCCTGCCTAGATATTGGCAGGAGTTACACATTATCAGAAAGCTGAGTATGCTCCCTGCAGTCTCCTTTCTCTTCTTCCCGAACATATCTAAGGTCCTGGCAGCTTAGAATTGGGGGAGGGGCAAATCTCTGCCCTGCATCATGCCCTTAAAGTATAAGTAGCTGACAACCCTTTAATCTTGCCAGAGGTATTTGCAAACTTAAACTAGGACGTTATTATTCCCACTTCTACATTTGTCTCCCTTAATCCATTCTCCATACCGCAAAGTAATCTTTTAGAAACACAAGCCTCATCATTTCTCTCTCCTGCTTAAAACTCTTTAATGACTTCTCACTGCCCACATTCCTTATCAAGGTTTACAACACTCTCAATTATGGTGCCCATCAAGACCTGCAGGATCCTTTCCTCCACTCCACCCCCAGCACAGCCACTCTCCCATCTTACTCATTATTTCTCTTCCTGGAATATCCCAGGATCCTTTCAACTTCCAGAGTTTGCACATAGAGTTTTCTGTGACTAGAATGCTCTCCACTTGGTTAACCTCTATATATCCTTCAAATCTCAATATTAAATGTTCTTCTTTCAGGGTGCAATCCTCAGTTCTCTAGACTGGCTTTTTGTTCCTATACCATCAGTAAAAGCCAGCTATTCCCCCAGCTCTAGGAACACAAAATATATATATATATATATGTAAATAGCATCTCTCTTGAGCAGCTTAACTGACCAAGTGGTAGAATGATAATAAATGGCTTGAGTGCACCCTTTCCTGTATTCATACCCTTGCAATGTGTCTTTGCAGCTATTCCCATCAAAAGGTAAAGTCTTTTTTTCTACCCCTTGATTTTGGGCTGTTCCTGTGACTTGCTTTAGCTAACAGAATACAGCAGACATAGTAATGTGTCAATTCCAAGCCTAGGGGCCTTGAGAAACTTTGCACATTTCTGCTAGATCTATCAGAACTCTACCAAGCTGTCATGTGAAGAAATTCAGACCATGGTCTCAAAGATTAGAGACCATGTTTCCAAGTTACTTCCCATGTCCTGGTCATCATCCATCTAGCCCCAGAAGCAAAGCTGCCTAGCATATTAGCAACTGACAGTAGATATGTAAATAAACTCAGCTAAGGTCAGAAGAATCATACAGCTGAGCCCAATCAAAACTGCACCTATAGAATCATGAACAAAATTGCTATTTTAAGCTAAAGAGTTGTGCAACAGTTTGTTAAACAGCACAGGTTAATGGATACAGGCTTTTTGTAGAATGAAATAAATATATGCATGAGCAGGTCAGCAACAATACAAAGTAGTGTGTGGTAGGTGTGCTGTGAGTAGACAGACAGATATAAGAGAACAGAAAGATGAAATATCACTGAGGACTGGAGTTATTTAGAGGAGATGATTTATTCAGGTACATTGCTATTATATCCTCAAGCAGACTTTCTGAGAATATGGAATATGTCTTAAAATTATTTTGTACTTTCTGTACATTTAAGCTACAGTATGCAATTCAAAATTACCTGATGTGTTATTAAAAATAAAGCTATACACTCTCATCTATCTTGTGTTCACTTTTATGTTCCCTGCATCTGCACAGTGCCTGGAAAAGAGGAGGCACTCAGTAAATACTTATGAATGAATAAATGACTGATTTCATGGATTTAAGAAATATTTATTTGTGAGTGTCTCTCCAGAAGATCTCAGGCAGTGTTTCTAGATATAAACGGTGAGGAGAACAGCACAGAAACCTGGAAGGCAGTAGGATAAACTACCTCACCTAAATCCACCCATCCATTTGTACCTGTCTCAAAGCACACTATATGGTATGTTTGCCCTTTATTCTCTTCTTACTGTCTTTGGGCTTCTCACCAACTATTTTCTCTTCTTTTTCCTTTTATTTTTTTTCTTTTTCAGTTCTCTGTTTTCCTGTGCTTCTGATTCTTTCTGAGTTAACATCTTTAATGTATAATGATGATCAAGTTCAAGGTCATGGCTCTGTGTTGGAAAGGACTGGGTGATGTGGGTGGCAGATGCAGGGTCTCTGTGGCAGGTGCAGTGAGAATAGGCTCTGCACACTCATTTCTCTTACTCCTTCCACACCCCCCCACCACCAAAACAAACAAACAAACAAACAAACAAACAAACAAACAAAAAGGGAAAGCATGGAGATAAAATGAAAAAGAAAGGATATATGTTTTTTGTCTATGACTGACTCTGTCTGGATTGTTCTTCCAGATCTGAATGTACCACCTGAGAGCAGCCTTCATGCTATATTGTGTGGACCTGCAGCCTTCTAGTATCTTGATAACTGTATCCCTTCTCTGGTGGCATGGAGTCAACCTTTGGCTTAGAATGCAGGGACTTCTGAAGGTAACTCTTTGAGTCTACCCTCTAGGTATATGCCCTTTATATACAAGGACAATTTGCATATGTCCTCTTCACCTTGGCTCTGGTTCACCTCTCCCTTTCAAGATCATGCCCTCTATACTTACCTGGCAGGGGAGACACCATGATCACAAAGGTGGTTTTGTCAGGGCGAGGCTTATCCATTGCACTCTGGATGTGCTGACCCCTGCAACTTCCCCAAGTATGGGAAACTCTACCGCAAGGTTTGTGGTAGTGGGGGACTGTGTTCATGCTCTCGCCTGGGGGGAAAAAAGATCGCACCCTTTTATTCAAATCAGTCTATCCTTGCTTCTTGTAACCTTCCTTGGTTTGTCTCCCCTTAAACCACTGTGTGTTTCCATATGTTATTAATTTGATTTTGCCATACAATAAATAATCTCATGCCATTTACTGTTTTAAGCTTCGCTAACTAAGGTCCTAGAAGGAAAGGATTAGCCTTTCTTTGCATATTTCTAGAACCAAGAACAACCCTAGACATATTCTAAGTTCAAAAATTCCTTTGCTGAGTGAGTGTATGAGTACATGTCCCTGGGAATGGCTGTTTATTTTGAAAGCACTGTACCTTTAAAAACAGTTACTTTTTCGTAAGCACTTACTATGTGCCAGATCCTGCACTAAGCATTTTTCATGGTTTATGTAATTTAATCCTCATGATAACGCTTTGAATAGGGTATTATTATCATCTTCACAGCTAGTAAGTGAGGGCACAGACAGCTGGGTTCTGAAGCAGGCACTCACAGTCTACTAGTCGAAGATTATTTCCTTAGAAAAATTACATGAAACTTGTAGCAACAATAGGACCACCCCAACTGGAGAAACAGAAAAAGATGTAGTGTATCTTCTTCACGAAAATAAATGGGGCGTATTAAAAGGGAAAATATTGTCCTTCTTGATGGCTCTGGGAATATTAGGTCACCTGGTTACTAGGTCTCCACAATTATTCCATGTACAACCATTTTGTTTACCAAAAAAGACTATAGTAAATACATAATAATAGCTACTACTTATTACCAAATGTCAGGCACTTTGCTAAGCACTATACATTCAGCGTTTCACCTAATCTATTCGATAGCCATAAACATTGATATTATTATTATTATTTCTCTTTTATAGACTAGAAACTGAGGATTGAGGGTTTAAGCACCTTCCTCAAGTCACACAGTCAATGGGTATAAAGCATCTATTGAAACCCTAGTCTCTTCTACCTGAAATATGTCCTCTTAAGTACGAAACCATTGGATTTAAAATTTCAGCATGATAATTTCCTGAGGAGCTAGTTAAGTGCAGATTCCAAGATCCCGTCATCAGAGGCTCTCTAGTAGTTATTTGATGGTGTCTAGAATCTGTGATTTCAACAACTGTTTTGTGAACCTGTTGTAGCTTGTGCGTGGTGCACTCCACAGTTCCACCTTCCCACTACCTGGAAGTAGCTGAAAGTAAAGTTTTTTTGTAGGCTGTTCCCAGATACTGGGTTTCATCATGCTGGCCACGAGAAATGCTGGCAGTACCCCGGATGGAGCATTCATGAGTTTGCCCTGTAGCCTGACATTATGATCAGGGTTTAAAAGCCCATGGTTTTTTCTTAGTTATGGATTCTGCCTTGATGTTCGTTTGCCCTCCTGTTTGGGTGGCCTGGCTGGAAAACTTAAAAATCTTCATGTCTTTCTGTCTTAAGGTGTGGCCTGATCTGACTATCTAGCTTCATGCCTTCTTCTCTTTGGATCTCATGCTACCCATCTTGGTAAAGCTGCCACCCAAGCAAAAGGCATTTTTTCCAAACCTAAGAGCTGTGAAACAAGCACGTAACATTTCCCAACATCTTTCTTTCTTCCTTGAAAGAACCACTCCCTGGTTCTGAGAAGGGTTTTAGTAGAAAATTTACACAGTGACCCTATAATTTCCTTTTGTTCTTCACTAGAAACCAGAAAGATTATTCAGAAGAGTTTTGTATGTGTCTGTCCTTTTGTTAATTCAATGAATTCAAGCAAGAGTGTTGCTGCCTTTCTTGCCCCAAGGGCCATCATTCCTGAATTTTGGAAAAGCCTTGCCTGCTCCATCACAGAGCTGCTTTTCCTACCCTGGCCTGTGTGTCCTCCGGGACCCTGTGGCTTGGGTTGTGCTTTCCCTCGGGGAGCTCTATAAATGTCTCTTTCAGTGTTAATGTGGCACTTGCAGATGTGATGCTGAGCAGTACAGGCTTGATACACACATACAGAGTGGCATGACTTCCTGTGACTACTGGTCCAGGTTGGGGTGCAGTGTGAAGTCAGGCTGGCATGGCACCAAAGGAGCCCATGATTGCTAGAATGTGTGATTTCCCTGCCCCTCCAGGAAAAGCAGTCCTAAAAGCAAATAGTTCTGCTTAGTGAGCGAGTAATGACTTTGGACACTAGTATAGACATACAAGACATATTTATACTATAGTGGTAACTGCAAATTAGTTTTTTGGTGAGTGGCTTAGAGGTGTTTGGTGGAGGGAGTAGGGGGTTGATGGCTGGTTTAGTGTTATTTTGAGTCACTTAATTTCTTAAAATCTGCCTGTGTTGCCCCTAAACCTTGGTATTAAAACACAAAATAGTGGTGTACTATTGGTCTAGATTCATAGTTCAATTATAGACATTCACTTATTCATCCACTCAAACATTTATTTGACCTTTATGATATAATAGACACTGTGCTACTATGCTAGAAACTAAGGCAAAGTATGTGAGTAAGGAAGAATTCTTCCCCTAAAGGTACTTGCGGTCTGGTAGAGAAGACAGAGAAATTATAAGCAGTGTGCTAAGTGCTATTTTTAAAATTGCAGTGTGGCAAATATATTTACAAGGGTTATATCCTATTTTTGGATTGCTCCCTTTATCATTACAGTGTCCTTCTTAGTTTCTTACTGTAGCCTTTGTTTTAAAGTCTATTTTGTCAGATATAAGTATGCTACCCTAGCTTATTTTCCCCTTTCCATTTGCATGAAATATCTTTTGCATCCCTTCACTTTTAGTCTGTGTGTATCTTTCATTCTGAGGTGGGTCTCTTGGAGGCAGAATATACATGGGTCTTGTTTTCTTATCCACTTGGCTACTCTGTCTTTTGATTGGAACATATAAGCCATTTATATTTAAAGTGATTATTGATAGGTATATATTTATTGTAATTTTATTCATTTAATTATGTTCCTCTATTTTTTTTCCTTCTCCTTCTTAAAGAAGACCTTTTTAACATTTCTTGTAATACCGGTTTGGTGGTAACATACTCCTTTAGTTTTTTCTTCTCTGGGAAGCCATTTATTTCTCCTTCAATGTTGAATGATAGCCTGGATAGTCTTGGTTGTAGGTCCTTGATTTTCATCACTTTGAATATTGTATGCCAATCCCCTCTGGCCTGAAATGTTTCTATTGGGAAATCAGTTGACAGTCTTATGCGAGCTCTTTTGTAGGTAACCATATCTTGCTGCTTTTAAGATTCTCTCTTGTCTTTAATCTTTGCTATTTTAATTATGTTCCGTCTTAGTATGGACCTCTTTGGGTTCATCTTTGGGAATCTCTATGCTTCCTGGACTTGTGTGTCTTTTTCTTCATCAGGTTAGGGAAGTTTTCAGTCATTATTTCTTCAAATAGGTTTTTGATTTCTTGTTCTATCTTCTCCGTCTGTTAACCCTGGGATGTGGATGTTGTTATGCTTCACATTGTCCCCAAGATTCCTTAAACTGTGCTCATTTGTTTAAATTCCTTTCTCTTTTTGCTGCTCTAATAGGATGTTTTCTGTTACCTTGTCTTCCAAACAGCTGATTCGATCCTCTGCTTCATCCAACCTACTGTTTATTCCTTACAGTGTATTCTTCATTTCTGACTGGTTCTTTTTCATGGTTTCTATGTCCTTTTTCATGCTGTTATAATTATTACTAAGGGGTTAATATCCAAAATTTATAAAGGTCTTATAAAATCAACACCAAAAAAAATCCAATTTAAAAATGGGCAGAAGACCTGAATAGATACTTCCCCAAAGAGGATATACGGATGGCCAATAGACATAGGAAAAGATGCTCAATGTCACTAACTGTCAGAAAGGTGCAAATTAAAACCATAATAGATACCACCTCATGCCTGTCAGAATGGCTATTATCAATAAATCAGCAAACAACAAGTGCTGGCAAGAATGTACAGAAAAGGGAACCCTAGCTGGTGGGAATGCAGCCTGGTGCAGCCACTATGTAAAACACTATAGAGTTTCCTCAAAAAATTAAATTGAACTGCCTTATGGCCCAGTGATTCCACTTCTTAGAATATATCTGAAGAAACCTGAAACACTAATTCAAAAGACTATATGCACCCCTGGGTTCACTGCAGTGTTACTTACAATAGCTAAGATTTGGAAGCAGCCCAAGTGCACAATAGTGGATGAGTAGATAAAAAAGTAGATGTGATATATGTATATAATGGAATACTAATCGACCATAAAAAAGGAATTCTTATCTTTGCAACAGAATGGATGGAACTGGAAAGTATTGTGCTAAGTAAAATCAGCAAGTCACAGAAAGACAAGTACCAAATGATTTCATTTTTATGTGAAACCTAATGAACAAAATAAACTAACAAACAAAATAGAAAAAAAGACTCATAGATAAAGAGAACAGACTGACAGCTGTTACAGGGAAGGTAGGTGAGAGGATGGGAGAAAAGGTGAGGGGATTAAGAAAAAATAAAAACAAAAGCAGTCCTCATAAACACACAACAGTATGGTGATTACCAGAGGGAAAAAAAAGGTAGGGGTGGAAGAGGGTTTGAGGGGATAAATGGTGGCAGAAGGAAACTTGACTTGGGGTAGTAGACATACAATAAAATACAGAGATGATGTATTATAAAACTGTACATCTAATCTATATAATTTTGTTAACCTATGTCACCCCAATAAATTCAATAATAATTAAAAATATGTACAGTGTGCTATGCCTGTCCAGAGGAGAGGTGCTGAACCCAAAAGGAAGCTGGGGTGGGTCAGGGAAGAGTTCATGGCAAGTTTTCTAGAAGGACACTAGAAATGTATATTCAGAGGTGAAGTGTATTTGACAAGGAGAGGGAAGTTAAAATGGAAGGCAAGAAGAGAATTAATGGCTTCATCTTTTCCAGGTGTCAGTCAAGCCTAGCCAGTTGTCCAGGTTTCACCACCTGTCAACTAAAAGTTAATTGAGAGGAATCTCTCATCAAGAGGTTAATTGTGACACAGACTTCCATATCCAGGGAAAAATCCATCACCTGTGCAGGCTGCTTCTTTTTCAGCATCTGGAGCAGTCTAGTCTGTCAGCAAAATGTAGATATTTGCAATAGAGTTATTTCCAGACACCACATTCTTTCTGAGCTTCTTATCTTTCTTTGAATATTTACATTGTATATTTAATACCTCTTTGCATTCCTTTTCAAACAGACTGAGACTGTCTCCATCTCTCTTGGACCCATATTTCACTGGCACCCCAATCCTGAATTGGAGGTGTTCTCAAGGGCATCTTCTTTCTTGTGAGCAGAGTAGAATTCTCAACCCATGAAACAGAAAACTCACCAGGCAAACTTCGTAACCTTGAAAGCCCTGAAACAGCAGCCCCCCATTCTTTCTGCAGTTCTCCAAAGGTCCTTTCTCTCATTCCCACAACTTTGACCACTGTTCTAACTTCTACTCTGAGATTTCCTCAACTTCTAGTTTTACCCAGTATCTCCTTCTTCTTCTTCTTCCTGTCCAGCCTCTTCTCCTCCCTTCCTTAACCCTGTCCCTTTTCGTTCTAATTCTCTTCTCAGATGACATGTGTGCATGTGTCCATTGACTTGAGATGCTATAGGGGAGAGGTCAGCCTACTTGGTGGCTGAAGAAAGTGTGAGCAGACATACTTTCCAGATGATTCAAAAGTTAAAATGTCTTAATTTTATATAATTTTTAAAAGAGTGAAAATGTAAATAAATTAACAAGGAGGTCAGCAGGAAGGAGAGAGATCGAAGTACCAGGGAATTATATGGGAATATATGAATAGCAGACCCAAGCCTGGGGACTCATACTGGTAAGACCTTCTGTTTGATCGCTGGGGATGATGGCAGGGGATTTTGTCCTGGGCATTTACTGAAGATGCGCTTGTGTTTGTTGGTCATTACTATGTAAAAGCCACTGGAGTTCATAAATGACTGAGGCCTAGAAACTGAAAGAAGGCCCCAGTGAAATCCTGCAGAGCAGCCAGGGGCAAGGGAAGCAGTGCTGCTCTGGCTCAGGTGAGAAAGGGGCCTTTACAGCAGAGCCAGGACCGTGTGCAGAGGCAGATGTCACTGGGAAATGAAGTTGTTAAGTCCAGTTTAGGTAGTATGTGATTTTATAACAACACAGAAAATCAGAGAGTGAGGATTTTCACAGGGGCCACAGATATCACTGAAAATCTCCAACTGTGGATGCTTATACACGCAAGACATGCTGAGTCAGCAAAATTTGGGTGCTGTCTATGGGGAACAATGGGCTATGGAGTCAGATAGACCAGTGCTCCAATCTACCTTCTGTACTTACCAGCTGTGAAAACTTAGACTAGTTATTTAACTCCTCAAACAAAGATAAGGTTTTAAACCTATCCCATAGGGCTGTGATACTGCAGGTGAAGTCCTAGGCACAATACCTAGACAGGGCTAGCTATCTAGTAGCACCTATTCAAGCCTCATGGGGTCAGAGTCAGGTGAAACATCAGAGCAAGGGTAAGATTCTAGTAATTGAAAATTGACTTAAATTTTACTTTGATTTAAACACATTTATTAAGTAACACCGTGCATTGGCCCTGTATTCACACCAGGGACAGAAAAACCAGTATGGCACGGGTTCTTTCTCAAGAATTTCTCCGCTGGTGGGAAGAAAGGCAGAGGAACAGAGTGGCAATGCCATGGGGTAAGGTCTGTGACAGAGGTGTGCACATGTTTGGGAGTATGAACTCTGGGGAGGGAGGTCAGGGAAGGCATCACAGGGAAGGTAACAAATGAGCTGAGCTGGAACCCTCAGGGAACAGCTGTGAATGAGCTGTCATCCCAGCCTGCTTTCCACTGGCATTCCCAAAGAGCAGTGGACTGAGCCAAGGGTGTCAGGGTGGAGATGGCCCAGTCTTACAACTCCAGGAAAGAATGTCATGCCCCTTAAGGAGCTCACACAATTAAGACCCCGACCATTTGCAGCTACGTCACACTCACCTTGTCTGTCATTGACAGACCATTGGCAGCCCTTTCCATTGAGATAAATACAGTATGAAAAGGTAATTAGATGGACTAATTTCTCAGCCAAGGGAGCTCTCTCAGGCTCAAATTCCCCTATGGCCTTTGCATTCAAATTGCTTTAGAAGTGAGAGTTAAAAAGGATTTGGAATTAAGGGAAGGGAGTGGAATGAAAGATGAACGCTAGTTAGGAAGGGGATCCAAGTAGCATATACTGAGCAGACCATTACCTTTTCTCCCACTGCCACCTTACCAGTCCATCTACTGATTAGTTTACTAAAAAACCTTTTTTAAAATTTTATTTGAATCATTGTTCAAGTACAGTTTTCTCCCTTTTACTCCCATTCCAGCCCACTCGCCCATCCCTCCCCACTTTCCTCCCATTACCAACCTCCCCCTAGTTTCTATCCACGTGTCCTTTAACTTTATTCCTGTAAACCCTTCCCATTTCCCCCTGAAACTCCCTCTTCTCTGGCTTCAATGTTAATAAACACACGCGAGTTATGTGGATTCCCCCAGGAAAGCCCAAAGAGTGACCTCAGTCAGTTCATTTCTCCTTTTTTGAATCTCAGTTTCTTCATCTTTAAGATGAGGAGTTTGGGTGACAACAACCCCTCTGGGGTTGCTCAGCTCTAATGTCTAGGGCTGTATGGATTCCGGTTTCATGGAGCTACAGTTCCATGGGAAACCTAGATCCCAAAGAGAAGTATGGAGAGTAGAGAAGGGAAAGGACTTTTTAATTCAGAGGAATTTGGCTAACAGGGGAGCCACTGAGCAAGACTGCATCCCACCAAGGTGCCCCATGGTTTTGTGGCAGTGCAGAGGAGAGAGAGAGCTATTTCTTAGGATTACAGATACTGGGGAAGTACTTTAGCTGATGCTGAGCCTGGGTGAGCCATACTGATCCTTGTTACTCACACTGGTGTCCCAAGCATGTGGTCCCATGCTTAGCACATAGTTTTTACTTGGTAAGTGCTTATTCTGCTAGCTGAACTGAGTATTCAGACTTGCAGGGAACCAGAGAGAGAGATATTGAATGGAGACTGAGGACAACCCATTTCTACCCCTTGGATTTCTCTGAAGATAGTCAATCTTGTCCATTATGGTTGAGTCTTACTAGTTTTCCTCTCAGAGATAAAACTTATTTCTAGTTCCATAGACACCTTCCTTTCCACTTATGCACTGAGCACCTTTCCCTCTTGGCTTGGGGTGGAGGTCTTTCCCTCTTGTCATACTACCCTATGCTTTCTTTGTGGCAGAGGCAGCGTAAGGAGGGGATTCACAGTGTGAATCAACTTGTTAGTATTTACCTTCAGCTATTTTCATGCTTCTAATTCAAGCAAGCCAGGCTGCAGAGCTTTGGAAGCTGTTGGGTGGTTGACAAATCTATTTAGAAGATGAGACACAAAGGTCAGCATGAGTCAGTCTCTCTGAGGAGACTGGTTTTGATTATCTGCTTATAGGAAGAAGATCCTTCTCTCTTAAGCTGAGAAATGCTAGGGTAAAAAATCCTGCCCCTATCCCTGCCTCACCACCCAAAGAGAGAAAACACTTGGCCAAAGCTCTTCATTGAAATGCTTGAATTCAGAAGGTCTTAACTGCATCCAAAATGATGATCTTGTCCCAACAGCAGTGATGACCAGGGGACCTTCTCATGTGGAAAGTCCCTAACCTGTAATACACTGAGGTAGGTTTTGGTAAGTTTCACATAAAATATATACTATTCTTGAAAGGCAGTCAGGTATAATAAGAAGAGCATGAAATTTGTAGACATAAATTTAACTTTTGGCTCTATTACTTCTTAACTCCAAATCTTTTATCTGTCAAACAAAGTAAGTATACCTACTTTAAAATTATAATGAGGATTAAAGAATATTCAGTTATTAACTCAACAAATATTTATTAAGCAGCACCTATATTAATCAGGATAATTAACTCCTATGCTTCAATAGGTAAGCTATAGCTCAGTGATGCAATGCAACAGAAGTCTGAAGAGTTTGGCTGGGGTCATCCTCTACCCAATAACTCAGGGATTCAGCCTCCTTTCATCTTGTGATGCACTGTCTCACCACATATTGGCCAAGGTCACTGTGACGGAAGGGAGAGATGGTGAGGTAAATTGTCTCTTCTATGTCTTGAACCAGAAGGGGCACTTCACTTCTCATGTTGCTATTTGCCAAAGTTTAATCATATGCTTCCCATTTAGCTGTAAGGAAGACTGAGAAATGTTTCTTCATTTTAGCCCAGGAAAAGGAAGCCATGTGGGGAGCAAATAATGTTGTCTTTGCCACAGCGTCCAGTGTGTGTCAGGAGCTAGACTGGATGATGGAGACACAAAGATGAGCAAAGTCCCTGACCTCAGGAGAACACAGACCAGAAATAAACTTGAATGTGTCAGCACTATTAGCTCTTAGGATGATTCCACTCCCCCTTTAGTTCTGTAATTACATTAATTCAATTCAATTTGTATTCAATTAATCTATAATTATGCCAGTATTTCCTGTTATCAATAATTATTTATATTCTAAATATTCTATATTTTTAAAATTTTGATTTGTTCCTACCAGTTTTCTGTGGACATTCTCACCTTCTTCCATAGACAGTAAATCCTGAGGGCTGGATTTAAATTTTGGTCAGCTGTCAGTTTCCATGTAACCTAACGTAGTGCCAGGAACATGGCAGAACCTTTTCCCCCAAATTTTGTTGGAGTTTACATTTGTATCTTTCAGTTCTTTCCTTTATTATATTTCTCTTCTCTCTCTGCTCATGGTTTCACCAGGCTCCATCTTCCCCAGACAGACTGCCACAGGCTAAAGGAGGAGACTCCCAGTTTCTCCACCCAGCTCTCCACTGACATCTCAAACGTCTCTCTCCCTCTCTGTCTACCTGCCTCTTTGCCCTGGGACCAAGCAGGAGGTCACCTCGGGAGAGCTGCTCAGGCTCTCAGGAAAGGCACTGTCCACAGAGTTGACCAGCAGGGACAGGAGAAGCTTAAAGTAAACAAGTCAAAGGGGGCCAATGAGATATGCAAAAGAAGGCTGTGGTCACTCCAGGGAATAACCTGAGGTACCGCAACGGCTCCCTTGCCCTGAAACACTCCCCTCCCTGGACCCACTCATCAGGGTGAGGATGGGCAGCACCCCAGTGGCTGGTCATACTCTGTTCCTTCTTGACAGTGCCTGGTCCCAGCTGAGACTCAATGCTCTTACCTTCCTGGCAGCCAGGTCCTGCCAGGTTGGTGAACAATAAGGGATTCAGTTTCCCGTGTTCATTGTTACCCTGCACCTTTAATAAGGAGTGTTATCCACAGCTCCTGCCCAGGCCTCATTTAGATTTCTTGTTTGTAGCAACAATACCCTTTTAATATGCTAAATGAGCGAGCAAATGATCCTTCCTCCACTAGCAAGGCTTTTAAAAACATCTCTTCTTTAGTGGATGAAGGTCATTCTTTCGGCAGATTAATACTTAACTAGGAGGCCCTGTTTATTGTCCGGGGTCACTTCAGTGGCTGTCACAGCATATTAAAGAGCACAGGATTGCCCATGCCAGAACAATGCAGCTAGGTGGGAGATGTGGGAGGGGCAGCCCCTTGCTTGCTTCCCTTCCATGGCTCTCATTTAAACTCCACAGCCATTATTAATACTTTAATTTGTAGTGCATTAATGAATTCTAATCTCCAATATGTGTTGAGCAAATGGTCATTCAGAAGTCCTGTCTGCAGGTTAGGCGGATGCACTGATACATTAGCCAGGGACAGGGTGCTGAGTCCCTCTAGCGAAGGCGTGAGGAGGGCAGCCTAGCAGCAGCAGGGAAGTAGACAGGGGAACAGACAACCTTGAAGGCACTGTCCAAACCTTGGCCCCACAATCCTGGCTCTACCTTTCCCCTTCCCAGCAAAGGGAATCAATTTTATTCATGCTTCAAAATGTTCCTCCTCTGTAAAATAATGATAATAATAGTACCTACCTCATAGAATAGGCAGGCATATAAAAATATGGTGATATATGAGATGGCATAAGACACAGAGAAAACACTTAATAAATGTTATTATTTCCTGACCAAACTTCCTCCTGCCCACATCCCTGCCAGAAGCTGGAGAGAGTGGCTCTTTCCCTTCTGTCACACTTTTCCTACTTGTCTCTCTGAGCACCCCTCCACCTCTGAAGTCACTTGTGTATGAGTCTAATAAGAGTGAATCCCCTTCTGAGTGGGGACTATGCCATTCTTATTTTTATATTCCCCAGTGTTTAATGGCAGTGCTTGTCAAAAAGTAGGTCCCTCATTAAAGGCTTGTTGTGTAAGCCATTGCATAAACGAGGAGTGGAGGACTGGGCTTTCATTTTCCTGTTTCAGTACCTCTTTCCACCCAACCTAGGAGGATAGTTTGCTGAGGCCACAAAGCTCTCTTCCTGGCGTGTCTAGTTCTTACTCATCCTGAGCATCTGCTCAGCTCTCCTGCCCTGAGGAGATGTCCTGGGTTACTCCAGCTTGCCCCTCCCTCCTCTGAACTCTGATTCTATTTCCTGAGCCACTTAATGGTGTTATTTTGGTCCGTTCTTCTCTTGGGCTGCACAGTTAGTCCAAAAGCAAGCCTTGGGTCTCATATTTCACTCATGAAGCCCTGAACAAAATTTCTCAAAAGTCAACTGATTTTAGTGTAGCATGGAAAATGGTAGAACCTATATTTGTTTTAGAGTGTAAGCAATATGAGGGCTGGGACTATATGTCATATTTTTTATATACCTCCCATTATAATCCCTTACAACTGCCTTGTTCAATTTGGAAGGCATAATATCTATTTGCAAGGCTTACACTGGGTCAGGCACTGTGCTGGCACTTATCTTATTGGTCTTCACAACAAGGCTGAGATATATAGACACTGTTAAATATTTCCACTTAACAGATAAAGATGGTATAGGTGCATTACCTTGTTCAGTAATAAGTGTCCCAGAATCTTAGAGCTAGAGGAAACTTAAAGGTCATTTGGAATAAATACTTATATTTTTGGTTGAGGTGCTTGGGATTCAGAGAGGTTTAGGATTGTCCAAGACCACTCAGCCAGTCCTCAAAGCCAAACCCTTTCCTCTTCCCACTGCATCCTGGCATCTGGTTTGAAAGGGCAGGACATCCTGCTAAAGGAGTGGAACTAGACAGAACTAGAGTCTGGTGTAGGTGCCCTGGCTGCATGAGCCAGGACTCTGAGGGCCAACCCCTCCTCCCTCACGGCCATGAGCGGCTGAGTCAGGCCCTGGTCAGCACCACTCTGCCCTCTGGACTCCTTGGGTGATGAACCCCAATGAGGCCTCTAAGGGCCTCAGCTTAAATTGGCAAGTGCTTGCTGAGAACCTGCTGTGAAGGGGGAAAAAAAAACAGCTAAAAACCAGAGCTCCTGATTCCAGACCCATCTCAGCAACCAACCATTGGAGGGTTTTCACATGACTTGTGAGCTCTGCACCCTTATGCCATGAGGGCTTGACCCAATAAGGGCTGGAATTCCAAGTGAAGGCCCCATGTGGTCAGGACAACACTGTACCAGCTCACCTGTGACTATGGGCTATCCTCACCCTCCACTGCCAAGGTCCCTCAGCATCTCTTCCCCTGTAGATTCCAGCACATACTTCCCTCTTTCCTCCTTTTGGTGTCTTCTTAGGATCTAGGGTCCACTTCTTTGAAAGAGAAACAAATACCTCTGATGTATAATATACCTCCCCAAACCTCCAACCTGTGGGAAACAATGAGCTGCTTTCTTCCATTGATGCGGAAATTTTGTTAGACTCAGATTTTGCTTTCAATGGTACTGGATAAACAGCTTCCTCAGTCTTCTCTGACATTCTGCCACACAGCACAGTATGTCTCTTTGTTTCTTTTGACAGAGATTTAATGGATCTGAAGTTCAGTGAATTAGAAATCAAAAAACAAAAGAAGAGACACTGAGGATTGTGCTCTGCAAAGCAATGGGCTCTCTGGCCAAGTTGCTGTCTTGCTCTCTCCTGATGTATCAACCTGAAGTCATCCAGCCAGCCCTGGCCTCCACCTTGGCTCTTAAAGTGCTCTTGGAGCCAATGGCAGCCTTTGCCAAGGAAGTGTCAAATCCTGTACCATGTGTCTGTGTGGGAGTCTGTACAGGGGGGCAGGAGGGCGTAAGAACACAAGGAATGTGTGAGTGGTGTGTATATGTGACATGTGGAGGGTTTGTATGCGTGAGTTCGTAAGAGTAGTATATGTGGTAGGTGGCGGATGTGCATATGCGTGAATGGAGGTTAGTCGTATATTTTTATTGGGTGTGTAAGAAAATTGTTGGTGTTTGAATATATGTGCAACAAATACACCTTTAGTGTTAAATCAGTGCTTGAGTGTGTTAGAATGATGTGGATGTATACATTAACATGTTTGCAAATTTTTGGTATGTGTTTGAATGGGGTGGGTGTTGGGGTGTGTGTGTTGTAAATAAGTAGGGATTTAGGATACATGGAAATGGTGTGTGTATGAATGAGGATAACTGGATTTTAGTTGTGTTTGTATTTTTATGTTTGGGTTGTATGAATTTGAGGATATCTATGAATTGTGAGTTTGTGAATACATATAATGTAGCAGTCCTTGTTACAAGTATATATACCAAGGGTCTACACGAACAACTGGTGTGTAAAGATGGACAGATGTGTACGTGTGAAGGTGTCAGTGAAGTGTATGTTTATGAGTGGGGGTTAGGGACCTATGTGAGTAAGTGATGATTGGATGTGTATGTAGAAATAACCCAATAGTTCGGTATATATATATGAATGTGAAGGCATATGCAGTGGTATGCAGAGCTGGCTTGTGCTGGCCTAATGAAATTTAGGAATTTTCTAAGCTGTTTGTTAAAAATCAGCTATTATTAACAATTAAATTATATTTATTTAAAATTACATAAATTATACAAAGTAATCATTTAAGTTTGTCCCTTCTAATTATTTTACTTGTTTCTGTATCTTGAGGTTATTTACGTCTACTCCATCAGCATGGTAGAGTGGTGTGTTACTGCTCATCTCTTCCCAATGTCACAGTCAGTGAGATCTATTGATAACTTGAAACTGACCTTGGTGGCAGTGTTTATGCCATGAAACATAGCGAATGCTGCAAACCAGGGCCTTATTGTGAAACATTTCTCATTACTCAACTGTATATGAAAGTGTTGGTTGGGTATTTGTGAGGTGGGATTTAGAAATGTTTGTGTATGAATTGGTGAGTAAGTGTGAGTATAATGAATTAGTGTGTGTATTGCTATATAAGTACATATACTGAATAAGTTGGGTCATTGTTAGCTTAGTATCCATGGATCCTGAAGGTGTCTGTAGAGAAAATCAAGAGATTCCATAAACTTAAATAAGGAAAAAATTAAATTTTTATTTTTACTAATTTCTAACTCAAATGCGTCATTTCCTCTAATATGAATTAGGCAGCAAATCACTGTAGTATTAAGAATATCTATTATTTTATTACC
>PVIA01012959.1:0-34856 GCA_004024845.1 Tonatia bakeri
GGAAGCAGAGGAGGGAGGGAGGAAGCAGAGGAGGGAGGGAGGAAGGAGGGAAAGAGGGAGGGAAAGGTGGAAGGCAGGGCACGCTCCTCCACCAGTGTGGATGAGGCCGGGCTGCGATGGCTTGCTGAGCACTGCGTCTGCACGTGCCCTGTCTCAGCCTCCCAGAGTAAGGGACGGCGACAGCAGCCCTCTGTGACAGACATGGCTGTGTCCGCAGCCTGTGTGATCTGAGGTGGGTGTGCAGGAGCCCGGATGCCGGCCCAGGCTGCTGGTGGTGCCCCGTGGCAGGTGCCTGGGGGCAGGGCCGACCAGGTGGTGATGAAGTCACACAGTGTGGGGACCACAGAATGGGGGGCCGTGGGCCAAGGGAGAGCCCGTGGGAGAGGCGGGCGTGGGAGAAGCTGGGGGTGCGAGGGGCTCCTGGGCAGCGGGCGGGGGGGCCCACTTCCTGCTGGGATGTTTCAAAGGGTCCCCGGCAGGTGCTGGCCACACGGATAAACTGGTCAGGGGCTGAGTGGAGACCTCAAAACATGTTTGAATCTTGACCAAAGTAACCCACACCAAGAAAACACGGGAATCAGGGCTTCAGAACAAAGCCCCAGTGATAACCGGATGGACGTCAGCTAGTCTGCTGACCGTCTGGGACACGCGATTCGGTGGACTGGACACGGAGACACCCGAACCTCACTCAGCCTTTGACAAGGCCGGCCCCTGGCACAGAGTCACCACCGGTTCCTCCTGTTCTGTGCACGCCGTTCTTTCGGGGACACACTTGGAATCTAGTCTTTGACACTGCCTTTTGGGCCTTGTCATAACCCTGAGCATTCTACTCCATCCAGAGATTATTTCTGGTAACATTATTTATTTAAAATAAAAAACATCTCACCCGGGCATATGTTTATGGAAGAGGGGGGAGGGCATTGATTGGCTGTCTCCCACACACGCCTTTACCAAGGATCAAACTTGCAACCTACGTAGGTACATGCCCTGACCTGGCATCGAGCCCATGACCTTTCTGGTGCACAGGGTGATGCTCCAGCCGACTGAACCCTCCAGCCAGGGCTCTGAGAACCTCACTTTAAATCCAGTTTTACTTACCTGCCCGGTCCCTGATAACTCACCAATGGAAAACATACCAAGGATGAGGTTTCTGCAAATGCCATCCCCCTTTTCCTGAGGACCGAGTCCCTGAACGTTCAGCTCCAGGGAGTGCCCTCAAGGAGGTGGGCAGGCTCCCGGGGGACCTCTCTGCAGGGGACACAGTCCCTAGGCTGTCCATGCGTGTTCAGCTCGGATGCGAGCTGCCTTTCTCCGAACCAGACCCTGGATTCAGGGCAGACGAACACCTGAGTTTGGATGAATGTGAGGTGGGGCCCCTTGGGAGGCTGGACCAGGGGGCCCATTGTGCATGGGCCCCCGGCCTCCAGGACAGAGTGCAGGGGACATCCCGCAGGTGGAGAGGACAGGCTGACAGGGGCAGGGCCATAAAAACAAGCAGCAGACACACGTCCTTGGGCTCATGCCCACTGGACACCAGAGTCCCCTTGGACACTGTCAGAAGTGTCACTTGTGTTTGGTGACAATAGAAGGTCACGGCATGACCCACGACCCCACTGAAGCCTCTCGCCTGGACCAGCGCCCATCCTGTCCCCTCCGGTCTCAGTGCCCAGGATTATTCGCCTCAGGGGCTTGGAGGGGGTGAGCGCGCTCCGGGAGGTCAGCCACTGGGGGCGGTCCCCGAGCTGGCACACTGGCTGGTTCCAGGCACTCACCTGGGAGGAGGACACAGCGATGTGGTAGAACTTGCCCTGCCCTCCCTGCGGGATCGCCCTCACGAAGAAGAACTTGCGCCCGTCCCCGGAGAACAGCGGCTCTTCGTTCTGTGGACGACAGTGAGCCAGTGAGATGGGCAGGGGCTTCGTGTGCTCTCAAGGGGCCGAGCGAGGACGGACGCATCTGGAGGGGTGTTTGCTACGCCATTTCTAACCAGAGGCAGCCGAAATAGTCAGGCTGTGGTGGGGGCCTTTCCTCCGTGGAACCAAGAGTCCAACCTCCAGTTCCGTAAGGCAAGGGGAACCATGAAGAATTTACAGGGAACACATGAGGTGCCACTACAGAGGGGACGTGGGTGTCACCCCAGAGAGCCTGGCACTCAGGCAGCCCCGGGGGCAGTGCGTTCCCCTTGCATGGGGGCCTGTAGAAGAGCCGGGGCATTTTGCAGAGTTCCCCTGAAGGCATTAATGATCCATCACAAAGAACAGAATTCTGAACAACGCCAAACGCGATTCCACCTGAAAATAAATTGTATTCCCTCCTTGCTATCTGTTTTTTTTTAGCCCACGTAGGAGAGGAGAACAAGGAATAACAAACAAGGATACATTGTATCCACTCCAAGGAAAGACCATAGGCATTCTAAGGATACAATGTATCCGCTCTAGGCCTGGTGGAGGAAACCTCCCCCAGGACCTCACTGAGCAGAGGCATGCTTGGAACTGGAGGGAAGCTGATGAGAGCTACACAAACACCCCCAATTTTCCCTGAGGGAGGGAATCCCAGGCTGGATTCACAGCCAGTGGCCACTGTTTCTGCCTGGACCCCCAAATCCGAGCAGTCGCTGCTCAGCCCCCTGCCAGCCCCCTGTGGGCGGCTGTCATCTTGACGGGGCACGAAGAGGTTTTGGTGTAACACCATCTCAGCCTCTCCAAGCTCCAGTCTGAAGGTTTCCACCATGAACAGCAATGAGTCGGCTGCGATACACATTTTCTGATTCAAGGCGCCACGCTCACACGGGGACTCGAGGGCGGGATGGGAAGTGGGCCCCAGCTGGCACGCGGGGCCTCGTCTCCCCACCGCGGATGTGCACATGCAAATGTGACGTGCCCAGAGAAATAAACGAACGTGATTAAAATGGCATTTAATCTCCAGGAACATTTGCAGTGAAATGAAACCTTTAATCTGCAAATATTTATTCCCCTACTTAGAGTGGGAAGCACGGCATTTCCAAGCGGAGGAAATGAGACAATGGCAGGGAATTGGCATTATTCCTCGTGCTTCTGTTTGCCGAACTCAGGGCGGGTACCCCTGCGGCGCCCCGGCTTTCTGGGGGAGGGCTGGCACTTTCGGCAGAGAAAAAAGTACTCTGGATAAATGGAAGAAAGAATTAATTCTGGCCAGAAGCGTAGTTTTTTAGACTGAGAAGGCGTGGATCATGGGAACGTCATCTTGACACTAATCCCTGGAACGTTCCATGGTGGGCGGGAAAAAGGCCAGCCTCGGAGCTTCCCTGAGGCTCGGTTTCTCGGGCAGTAAATGGATTTTAGTGAGAAAGTGCAGTGGCTAGGAGACCCGGGTATTGTTTCATCCTCACCTGAGGACATTTCTTCATTGCTTTTAAAAAAATTATTATTTAAAGATTTTATTTATTTATTTTTAGAGAGAGGGGGAGGCAGAAAGAGGAGAGAAACATCAATGTGTGGTTGCCTCTTGTGCGCCCCCTACTGGGGACCTGGCCCGCAACCCAGGCCTGTGCCCTGACTGGGAATTGGACCGGCCACCCTTTGGCTCACAGGCTGGCGCTCAATCCATTGAGCTACACCAGCCAGGACTCTTCATTGCTTTTTGGAGAGACGGGAAGGGAGAGAGAAAAAAAACATTGATACGACAGAGAAACATCGATCGGTTGCCTCTCGCTGGCTCCCCGACCCCAGCGCGAACCCACAACCTTTCAGTGTGCCGGGGCGATGCTCCAACCTACTGAGCCACGCGGCCGGGGCAGAAACCTGGATGTTAACTCTGGCCCCGACCCTCGTGGATTTGGAGGGAAGCGTTTCTCGCCTCGCCAGGTCACAGATGGCTGATCACGCGTGATGCCTGGTCTGTTGCCCTCCGTTCACAGCACGAGGGGGCAGAATGACTGCCTTTTCTTAGTGAGATGCTTCGTGAGTGGCGGGTGGACTTCCAGAAACGTTCATCTTGGCCAAATCACGACATCACAAAACCGAAATCCCAGCTGGAGAAAGACGGTCAGAAATGGACTGACAGGCCCGAATCTTCAGCAGAAGCGAGATGGGCCTGGTGCAGGGTGTCAGTGAATCCGCACCAGGACGTGCTCTGAAGGTCCCAGGCAGCGGCGATGGGGTGTGTGTGTCGGGGCCGGGGGACTGCCTCTCTCTCTGGAATATTCTCTGAGGAGAGGGCACTTGGTGGGTCTCCACCACAGGATACACGTTCACCTTTGCCTCTTCTTTTTGGCCCTTGAGAACCTCTGTGGCAGTCCCACTGCCTCTGGACAGAGATCGGAGGAAAATGGAGGACAATCCAGGATGTTGGTACCATGTCCCAGACTCCAGTCTTCTCCCCAAATGGCACTGTGCCTGGGCCAGTGGGTCTGAGCATCTGGGACGCCTTCATGATGGCTGGTGGTCAGCAGCCTCACTGGCAGCAGGTGGCAGGTCCAACTACAAATCAGTTCCCAATTCGCCTTCTAAGACCTCCTGGTGTCTTGAAGGATGTGGACAACTACAGATTAGTTTTGAAAAAGTGCATTTGTGGATTCATTTATGAAAAATGTCCTCGAAAGGAACATCATGAGAAATCATCGAAACTGGATTTTCTGATGCCGTGAAACTGATGCCACAAAAGCACCACCCGCTTGCAGAAAAGGGCTCCTTCAGAGGACTTGCCATCTTATCCCCCTGACGGCACTGTTCGGCTTTCCACAGCTTTCCAAAAATGGGCGCTGTTTGATTCGTACAGGCTTTAAAGTCTACATTTTAAAACTGTAACAATTCCACTCCCTGCTCCTTTTTAAGGACTGCCTTGATTTCATGTGGATGGTCCAGCCTCTCAAATCACACCTGGGCTGCCTACGGGGGGCTCGGTGGGTGTTCCCACATAGGCGAGAAATATAGACAGATAAACGCAGAACAGTCTCGTGGGGGTTGAGCCTCTGGGGCCCCTCTGCAGAGCAGACAGGGGTGAGCAGTGGGAACAGGGGCAGCTCCATGGGCCCCAAACTGTGATGAGCCCTCTGGGACGTTGGCAGGTAGGACTGCCTGACAGGGAAGCAGGGAGCCCTTGACCCCTTGACCTTCCGGCTGCCCCCGCCTCCCAGCAAGAAACACTTCCAGGTGCTTCACTAAGTCCGTCTCTCACCTCCTACCCAGGCACAAATTCTGCACGCACGTCATGGGGGACCGGGTCCTACTCTATTCTCCCTGGTCCCCGCCCACCAGGAGCTCAACGCTTAAGTTTCCGGAACATATGTTAAGGTGACTTGCATTTGCTGCACTTAGAAATGTGTGTGTCCCTTTCTTCTCCCTTTCTACACTGCGATGTCTTGAGAGCCAAGGCTGCAGCTGGTTATTTTATTTTATTTTTTACATCCTCAACAAGAATATGTTCTTATTAATTTGAAAGAGAGAGAGAGAGAGAGCGAGAGAGAGAGAGAGAGAGAGATTGAGATTGGTGGCCTCCTGCACGTGCCCTGACTGGGGACAGAACCCGTGACCTTTGGGTGCATGGGATGACACTCAAACCCACTGAACCACACTGGTCAGGGCTCTAGCTGGCTCATTTTTTAAAAAAAAAGTTGAGGCGAAATTCGCATGACACCAAATGAAACATTTTAATAACGGCGGCATTGTAGTACATTCGCAACATTGTAATCCACCCTCTACAGCTGGCTCCAAAATGTTTCCATCGTCCCAAGTACAAACCTCTCTCCATTAAGCTGTTGGGAGCCATTCCTGGCTTTCTGTTTCTGCAACTGCATGTATTCTGCACTTTTCAGTGGGATCGCTCCGGGGGCGGGCTTCTGCATCCAGCTGCTTTCGCTCTGTGTAATGTTCCCGTGGTGGGAAGGTGGGGACAACCTGAAGGCCCATCAGCAGAGAAGCAGGGTGCGGAGCCTCCTCCTGGCGGAAGGCTCTTCACCGTCGCATGGCTATGATCTGCATCAGCGGGAGCAGCCACCCCATCTCTGACACCCACGATGCCTGGCACGACCCACCTGCTGCAGGCGAACGGGAGCCTGTGCAGACGCCGGACTTGCTCCGGCCCTTCCCTCCCGCCTCTCTGCCGTTTTGTCTGGCGTACAGGGAACGCCATCATCACATACACTGCTGTGGCCATCTGTGCTTGGGTGTCACTGGCCCAGGTGGCCGTCGGGGACATCCCAGTCCCCTCCCAGCGTAATTCCCCCACTAACATCTTAGGGTTCCCAACCTTGCTCCTTGTTTTCCCCTAGCTTGGACTTGGCCTCCAACTTGGATACAGGAAAACAAAAGAGGTCCCGCAGGCCATTCCTTTTTGGGGCAAGATGGGTGGGAAGCAGAACTGGATACATTCAAAAGTAACAGTGTCCATTTCTGAGGCCCCTGCCTCCCAGCTGGAAGGCTGGGACAGGTCCTTAACCTCAGATAAAAGAGGCACAAACCAGTCAGCGCCGCTAGATTATTCTTACAGAGCCACGGTGGCAGTCCCATTGCCCGGTCTGGGGACTTTCCACACACGGGACCCAACACATCGACTGAGAAGCACACCTGTGCCCTCCTCACGTGATCTGGAGACTCAGACTCGGTTCAATTTTCCCCACAGAATTTTTACATGGTTTCCATCCCGTTAGGCAGGATAGGAAGGAAGCAAGCTTCCAAAACACCTGCACCTCTTCTTTCTATGCTCAGGTGTGGAAAGGGAAAAGAGAAAGATGATACCGGTGTTTGGGGTTTTATTTTTTGACCCCCCCTCCAACTTCTAACCTCCAATTTCCCAGAACCGGCCTCTCGGGCATCTCTTAGCTGAGTCAGGGCTGGAAACCAGTTTGATGTCGGGTCCCCAGGACATCAGGGTCGTGCCGAACCCGAGCGGCATCCACGGCACATGAGTCCCCGAGCGGCATCCACGGCACACGAGTCCCCCACGAAACCACGCGGAGAAAACAGATATTACCCACGTTTGCATTTTCCTCTCCCATCACTGGTCGTACAGAGGCACCTTTGATGGCCGCGCCCTTTCTAATTCACCGGGAGGGCCGCATCTCCCGGAGGCCTGGGCGCTCACCAGACACCTCCAGTCCTCAGGGGCTGGGACTTTCCAGCCATCGTCGTGGAGTGCCGAGGGCCACGAGGGGAGCAGGGCGGCGGCTGGGCGACCCCACTCTCTAGAGCCACACACTCTCAGCATTTCCTTGGGGTCCCCCTAGGACTCGCTGTGAGGTGCTATCCTCTGTGGCCAACGCCCTCAAGCCACCACGCGATGCATGCGGGGGCGGGGGGCGCGGGGCGGCGCAGCGAAGCGGGCGGGGACTCGCGCGCAGAATAGTTACCTGTCTGTGCAGCCAGGCCTCACTTTCGTCCTCGTGTTTCTGCAATGAAACAAGAGCGTCAGAGGGGGTGTACTTGGGGCGAGCCGCATGCCTGGGGCCTCCAGCGCAGAAACGGTGCTCTCCCCTGCATGGCAGCGGCATTGGCACTGACGGCAGGCAGCTCTGCGGCCGCTCAGGAGGAGGCGGTCCCGGCTCTCTGCTTCGTCCCACAGTGTATGGCTCAGAGCCGAGCCCGAGAGTCCCCAAGCAAGGAAAATGTCCCTCTCCCCAGCGACAAGGACAATCCGTGGCAGGTAGGAGGCCTCTGGGAGATGGGGTGGTTTTACCATCCGAGGGCCGTTGCCGACCAGGCGGGTGCGTGCCGTTGAAAGGCAAACCTCAGGGGCTGCTTTGTTTTAGGGATTTGTGCGCGCATGCCTGGGTGCGCGCATGCCTGGGTGCGCGCATGCCTGGGTGCACGCATGGACATCCATCGACTTTATATGTTAAAAAATATAAAAAAAGTAGATCTCACAAAACCGTGTGGAATAGGGCATCACAGAAGATCAAACAACCCCCCCCCCCAAATCCCAAGAAACAGCTGCTCAGCACAAGAAGGGCACCCTGAGGTGCCGCGGACCTGCCCCTGGGGTGACGCATGACGCAGGGGATCCAGGCCAGAGGTTGCGGGGACTCCCCAGCCTTGTACTCATGTTTCCTTCCTGTCCCCCCCCAACAGCGAGTCCCCCGGAATAACCTGGGTGTGCTCTGAATCGTGTGCCCCAACCAGGTGCGTCGCAGACTGCGACTCACTCAGGCAGCACAGTGACAGCGGCTGCTTCAGGGTTCCCAAGTCACAACAAGCTTCTTTTTTCTCTCTTCAGGCGGGAAATGAAAATTTGGGGCCCAACGGGAGGGCGCACTGCTGGGAGGCGCAGAGGGGCCAAGCCCTGGGCTTACAGCAGTACTTGTGTCGACCACCAGGTGGCAGCGAAGCGCAGACCTGCACGCCGGCTGCCACTTGGACCCGCAGGTACAATAATAGCTTGGCAGTCTGCAGAGGCCCAGCCCCGGCCCCGCCCCCCATCTCGCGTACCTTGGTGCAGACCCCCGTGGTGGCGTCGCAGAGGGTGAGGATGGACACGTTCTGCGCGCGGCTCAGCCAGTTCACGGCGACCTTGGTGCTGGTGGCCCACTTCACCATGGTGATGTAGTATTCCCTGTTAAAGCACACACGGACCGGGTGAGCGGCTGTGCAGGGACGGTGGGGCCCAGGGACGGGCGCCCCCCCCAGACCTCTGGACACCAGGGCTTCCGCTGGAGCGGATGTGGGGGGCGTCACAGGCTCCATAGGGGGGCCTGCCTGTGCCAAGCTCAGCTCTGCTCCCCTTTACCCTCTTCGACCCCTAGCTGACCAGGGACTGGACCCTGGCTGGAGGCATCCCCTGGTTTCATAGCCTAGAGGTTGCAGCTGGCTGTCACCCAAACCGGGACACACCACAGAGTTCTGGGCTCTGTCCTCTCAGGGGCGGGAAACACAAGGTCACTCGCACAGGGTGGACGGAGTCACAAGCAAACTGCAATTGAACATGAGAGAAATTGGAGTCAGGGAAACGGGGGGACATTTGGGAAGCCCTCCCAGAACTCAGGGCAAGGGGTCACCTCTGAGAAGGTAGGGGCTTCTCACAGAGAAACCAGGTGGGTGGCAGAGGGGAAGGGATCACCAAGGACAGAGGAAGACACACCCACAGGAGGCCGGAGGATCCCACTGTGCAGACTGAGGGGGTTGCCCACGTTCCAGGCAAACGAACGAGACACCCACATATGTCCGGATAGGACCCCTGAGTTCCAAGGGAAACTACTCAGTAATAAGTTTCGACAAAGGATCAAGATTTTGACTGTTATTAGCTTTCTCCGCTGTTCCAGGTCGAATGGTATTTAACACTTCAGTGTGTTTTTAACGAGCAACCTCTCATTCAAAGCGTGTCTTCCTGAATATGCCGCATGCCGAAACTGCGAATTTCAACACAAAAGGCTCAGAGTTGTAAGTTTAATGCCTGTGAAGATCATCTCCAAAATCAGCGCTTCCCTATCTGGTCCTAAGCAACTCCCAATCTGATTTACAAATTTGAATGCAAATATTAACAGTCACTATGAAGTGATAAAATGGTATCAAATAAAAGAAATATTGGCTGAGCACTTCATGTAGTTATTCGCACCGAGTAACTACAAGATTCCTGACAGAAAAGAAAGGGTGAGAGAGAAAGATACCACTGAAGAAAAAAGGAATATGAACACACTCTGTTCCTGGAGTAAGAAGCTCAATGGGGGGCAGTGTTTTCAAAGTAATAATCAGTTTGCAAGAACGGAACTGATGACATTGAAGCTTCCAGGGGCAGAAACCATACCTGCCTTATTCGTTTCTGTGTCTTTGTACAGTGCACACAGGGATTTCTTCACATGCGGTAAATACTAAACATTGGTTAAGGAAAGCAATTCACCTCTGAGACAAACAGCAAGGAGTTTCTTTTTCTGGGAGAGAGCCGCTAACAAGATAACTCCAAAGTTCATAGAAAAGAAGAAATGAACAGCAGTGGCCAAGATGGTTTTTTAAAAGATTCTGACCCCGCTAAGAGGGATTTAAACAAAAAGGTGATAATGCTACAGTTTGGCTCCAGACTTTGACTGACGGAAGAATCAGTAGGCCTGCAACTGGGTGAGCAGGCTGAAATCACAACGGTTTACACACAAACAGAACAGCTTATGCAATAATCAATAGTTTACAATAGTGTCACCCCAGACTAGTGGGGAAAGGATGGCAGCTATGGTCCACGCTGCTGGGAATACGGCTTCATTACTAAAAAGCAGACAAGCAAACAGTGAACAAGGATGCATTTCTAGCCAAAAATCTCAGAGGAAAATGGATCGAAATGCTCGCCACAGTTAGTGGAATGGCAGGCGATTATTTGCTCCTATGAGGCAGGGATCACTTTTTAAACAAGAAGGTCATGAAGGATAAAGGGGAGGTTTCTGACTGAAGTCGGTAGTTTCCCCCCATTTGTTATGTCTCCTCTCTCCAGGACGCTCACTGCGATGAGAAGGGAGGAATAAAACAGGCATATTTCCACACTGATAAGGACGACGGGAAAGGGGCTAGATTTTGCTCCTCTTCTGGAAAACAGGAAGCAGAGAGAAGAGTCCCAGGGGCTGAGGCTGGTTGGGAAAATCAGTGACCTAAAGTGCCCATGGAGTGGACCCTGAGGGAACTTCGGGGACTGGAGGTTAGGAGCAATAACATGACATGCGACAGAGAACTGCGGCTGAACAGGAATGTCCTGGGAGAGTCTCTGAATGAGAGAGGTGACAAAGGAAAACACATTTCGATAAGTTATTTCAACATCCAGAAAGCTTTCAGGAATAAGAAAGCACCCGATCCACAGGAAAGCAGGTATCAGAGCAACACCAGGTCTGTCACCAGCCAGGTTGAGGTCCAGAAGCAGTGGGGCGAGATCCCCAAACTGGAGGAGCCATGGTTTTCAGATGAAAAATCCGTGTACAGCTGAGATTTTCAACGAATGTGAGAAAAAGGGATTTTTTTTTTAGGTATTCAAGAATTCAGAAAGTTTACTTCTCACAGTCCTGTGCTAGGAAAGCACCTCTAGGAGGCACCCCAGACAGAAGTGGGCGGAAGTCAAGGGAGAAGATGAGGCACTGGCTCCCACGTGGAAAGCAGGAAGGGGCGTCCCAGGATGGCACCTGTGCCGATGTGACAATGAATGACCCATCCAGAGTAGAGAAGGACAGTGGCAGGCACTTGGAGAGGTCAGTCTGGGGGAAAGGGCACTGCAATGGAGTACCCGACAGATATAATGAAACCCAAGAGTTCAAATGAAAAAGGAAAGCAACTTAAAACTCCAGGAAAAAGAAAAGGCTGAGCAGAAAAGAGACAGTCACAGACTACTACTGAGCTCTACCATGACAGATAATTACTCATAATAAAGCCTGTGCTATTTATTAATTTTCAAGTTTTAGAATCAGCCTACAGATAAGTAATACTTAATTATAGTTACCGGAAAAAATGCAAATGCTGTCCATTTCAATGATATACAATCAAATCAAAAGACAGAAGTTTCTACGTCGCAGGGACAGGGAAGGGCCCTGCAGGAAAAGGCAGGACTAATATTTTCCTCTTACAAGGTGGGGAGTTAGAAGTTTTGTTTGTCATAATGCAACATGAAGGGAGCTTGTGGGAGTGTTATTTGAGTTTGTGAAGGTAACCCAGAGAGGCAATAAAATGCACGTAGAGGGAAAAGGTGGAGGGCTGTAGAGGTAAGTGTGCCAATTTCTTCTCTATCATAAAAAAAGATAATAACAGCCCTGGACGCATAACTCAGTGGGTTAGAGCCTTGTCCCAGTACCCCAAGGTTGCAAGTTCGATCCCCAGTCAAGGCACATACAAGAATAGACCAGTGAATGCATAAGTGAGTGGAACAATAAATTGATGTTTCTCTCTCTCTCTCTCTCTCTCTCAAATGAATTTTTAAAAAGACAACAAAAATGAATAAATTAATGAGTAGAAATCAGTGAAATGAGCATTTTTAAAAGTGATATGACATTACTATCAGGGGAACTGGAATAAGAGAGTTCAGGTTGTCTCCCTCAGGGGTCGGGATGGCTGAGGGGGGAGAAAAGGACTGCTGTTTTCACTATAACACCTTCTGTATGATTCCACTTCAAGCAGGAATATGCAGTGCCTTGGTAAAGAGGAAACAGAAAGGTTAACGTAAATGAAAATTAACAACAACAAGAAAATGTGTGGCCTTCTGGAGAAACATTTAGTGAAGCTGGATGAAGCAAGGCCTGTGGGTTGGCACAAGGGACGCAGGGACAGGTGTCCACCCTCTGGGTGCTTCTGGCCAGACTGAGCTAATAAGAACAAGGTAATTTTTCCAAGCTCCTCAAGAAGTGAACTGTTAACAGCAAAGAAAACAGGGGAAGGCAGGTGAGCAAAAGGATACTTCATTAATAGTATACACCAATTAACTTGATAAGCCAATAGAATAAGTATCCACCAAGGTGGCACACTGAGTGTGTGGGTTGCATCAGCGAGAAGGGGATAAAAAGTCTGAATTTGAACTAAGACTCTTGCCCTTTAGCCAAGGGCGCTGGTCACAGAGGCAAGTGCCCCCCCAGCGGTCACCCCCCGAGGGGCAGGGAAGGGCTGCCCTTATGTTCTCAAGGCTGATCCAGGTCTGAGTGGAACTTCCACCAAACCAAACAGGAACAGCTCCTACAGAGAACACACCTACACACACTGATTATTTTTCATCCTTTGGAACCAAGAGAAACGGAACCAGCATGTTTGACCTAGCCCTGCGAAGCTCTCCTTCTTGTAGAAACCGTACTCGGCTGCCGATGGCTCCAAGGTGCGCAGGCATCAGGGGGCTTTGCTCGGAGCAGCTTCTGTGGTTACTGAACTTTCCAGAATGGGCCTTTGGAAGCCTCTCCCCAGGCGGGTGCCCCTCCAGTGTGGTGGGGGCTTGCATCCTGGGTCTGGGCCCTCTTTTCCGAGGACAGTGGCACTTCCACAAGTCCCGGCTGAACCCCTCTGCAGAGGTGCTGTGGGGGCTGGGTGTGCACTGTGTATAGGGGGGCAGCTCACGGGCAATGAGGCTTGAGGACCCCACATGCCCACCTCCTCCTGCTGAGTAGTTGGGGCGAGCCGATGGCCTGCTTTCCCCTGTGGAGTTCTCAGGCGTCTTTGACCCACCTGAGAATGGTGACAATGGGTGTGGATAGACTCCCCAGACCCCGTGTCCTCCATGGCCACCGTCACCTTTCCCTCCTCCAACCTTTCCCTGCCCCTGTGACGCCAGCCCCCTCTCCCTGTGGTGCTTCCCTGTCCTCGACAACCCGCTGGTAGCAGGATGGGGAGCTGCTTGGGGCAATGAGCAAAGGGCTGGCCTCATACTGTCCCAACCCAGTGCCTAGGCAGGGGACGCGGAGAGTCATCTACCAAACAGTCAGGATGGGAGGAATCTAGTGTCTCCGGGCAACAGGGGGCAGCACTGAGCAGACGGAGGAGAGAGGGACACCGAGTGAGAAAGATCACAATGCCAATAAAGTGAACAGCAGTCAGAGGTCACCTCGTGGGCAGGTGCTGATGTCACCAACAGAGAGGAGACACAGAATGTCTAATGGAGCCAGACGTGGTGACAGGGCCCCACTGCCCTGTGGCTTCTCCCTCAGAGCCTGTGCCACCAGTGCAGGGGATCAGCCCCGGGCCGCACATCGATGTCACTGTGACTGTTGTCACTCCCCACTGCCTCGGAGGACGTGCGGACGGGGACGGGAGACTTTCCACGGGTGCCATGTTTGTCCCCGCCTGGGGGTGTGACTGTGTACCATCACCATCACTCAGAGAGGCAGGGGCCACTCGAAGAGCCACAACCAGCAGTGACGGTGCTGGGTGTCCGTGGTACTGTCCACCAAGGCTTATGTCACCACAGGAGAAAGGCGGCATCAGAAACAGCGTTTAATTAACCCCAGTCTGGACCTTAACCCCTAACCCTAACCCCTGACCCCTAACCCAAAACCCTAACCCTAACCCCTAACCCTAACCCTAACCCTAAACTCCAACCCTAACTACAGCCCGAGAGGCTACCAGGAATGCTGATGGTGACGAGCTCGCCGGGCAGGTGGGGTGGACATGGCAGACACAGACGGGGCCCCGAGGATCCCAGCAATGAGTCAGCGGTGATCCTGCACAAGTCGCCGGCCCTCCGTGGGCCCCCTCCTTCTCCTGGACAGAGGGTGCAGGACCTGCAAGGGACCCAGGGACCCTTGTGGACCCCTTCCATAAACAGAGCCCTACAAACAGGAAGCCAGTAAGAAGACAGGGGCGCGGGGTAGATGTGCGTGCGGGAGGCAGCTGTGGATCCCATCTGCTCCCACCTCAGTGCATGGCCACCTCGGTGTACGCCCAGCACGGTCACAACCACGAAAGCTCAGCAGTTTTGACAGCTCCCACCCTCCTGCATGCACCAGCAAACCATGTCCTGGGTGTGCCAGCTGGGCCCACGGGGCAAACTCCGCCTGTCACTCCCACCCTTGGAGTTCACGTCCCCTGGTCACCCAGCCTTGTGACGTGGCCTTGAAAAGCCTTGTCCAGGGTGACACCGGCATCTGCAAATGTCAACACGGCATTTCTGGCCAGAAGAAGAGCTTGTTGGCCCACAGAGGTGGCTTATGCCTGGGGCTGGGGAGGGCAAACCACATTTTGTTTTTCTGCTACGCGCCAGCCTGCCAAACAGCAAAGTGTGGCCTGTAAATCTATTCACAGCGTCTCCAGAACCATCTGGCTGCCTTCTCAACCACGAGCCGCAGCTGTGACTAGCATGCCTTCTTCATCAGACGCCCGTGTATGCAGGCGTCCGAGGCTCCGATTCCCAGGCATCTGAAGCACTGGACATTCGTGCTGGCATCAGCATCGGAACCCGAGACCGACGGGAACGTGGAGAATGCCCTTGTCCGTGATCAACAGAATCCAGCCCGGTTCTACGGCAGCACGCAGGGCTCCTCGCCCCAGGGGGAACGAAGCCCACCCCGGAGCGGACGCTGTGACCACCCACAGCAGCTGTCTGGTCCAGCCAATCTCCTTGAACTGCCCCCTGGAACAAACTCCAGTGAATACTAAGGTCCTCACTGGGATGCGGGAGGTGGAAGCAGCGACAGGACCCACTCCAAGGGCACAGAGAGCATTCCTGCATGTAATCCATCCCCAGAACACTCTCAAGAAAACTCAGAAACCCTGCTCAGAGGAAGTCACCGCCTTCCCAGAGTCAGTGATTTGAGCACAAAAGACGAGACGAGGAATATGTTGGCAGGAGACAGACTCAGGGATGGAGGTGTGGACATCTGAAAATGCAGAAGTCCTTCCGTTTCAGGGGGTCTGTCGCTGCCGAGAAGGGCTTGTCCACTGTGGCCACGCTGCAGAGTCACGTGAGGGGTTTTAAGAATGCTCTGCGTGCCCAGTCCTGTGCGTGCCAGCGGACCCTCCTCCGCCCACCGCTGCTCCTGGGAAGCGACTGCTCCCCTGTCTGCAAAGCCTTAAAAAGAAGGATACGGGCTTCGAGGCACTGACTTATTTATTTATTTTTAGAGAGAGGGGGGAAGGGAGGGAGAAAGAGAGGGAGAGAAACATCAACATGCAAGAGATGCATCGATTGGTTGACTCTCACAGGTCCTCAACGGGGGGCCCAGCCCACAACCCAGGCACGTGCCCTGGCTGGGAATCGAACCAGTGACCTTTTGGTTCACAGGCTGGTGCTTAATCCACTGAGCCATGCCAGCCGACACTGAGTTTTTTTTAATACTACGTATTTCTTTGTCTGTCGCCTGTCCCTGGCCAGGTCTGTGAGGGCTCTGGTTCTGTCTCCTTCCTGTTTACATCTCCTTGCAGAGCGAGCGTCTGTTTTTCGTCTTTTCCAGATCAGTGCTGAAGGAAACCAGACCCCGTCACCCCCGAAGACGCCCTCGGACAGGACAGCAAAGCTGCACTGAAGTCCAGGGAGAAGCAGCTCCCCCTTTTCCGTCCACGGGCGGGATGCAAGTTCCCCTTCTCCTGGAGCCCCGAGCTGTGCCCCGGGACCCTGCACACGGTCACCCCAAGTCCCCTCAGCACCGAGCGCGACCTTCCCACAGTTCGTGCCCTTAGAAACCGAGAGCTGCGTCCTTTCGTCCCGTTAATGCTCTGTGAACGTATCGTTCCTCTTGAAGATGCTGCCTGAGCTGCTCCAACTTCCTTTCATTGCGATTATTCCCTTGAGACGTGGGCCGAAGGCGTTACTAAACCCTCTGTTTCTGTCTCACTCTTATCTTTCTCAGTGTCGCAGGTGGACGTGGGGGTGGGTGGAGAGAAGAGTTTGCCTCCCCACCAGCTTCCCGCATCTGGAGGCAGGACGGCACCCAGGGCTACACGTTTTTGGTGTTTGCGCCTCAGAGCTGGACCAGGACAGCCAAAGACGTCTCAGTCTTCAAGGATCCAGTGACATCAGGCTTTTTGGCAGCTGCATGTGAAGTCAATTTGCCCATCCTGGAGAGGTGGGCTCAGCTCGTCCCTGCCCCGTCCCTCGGTCTTTCCCTTCCAGGGGTGGAGGGTGGGGACAGGACACAGGTAATGAGGCACGCAGACCCCCCTTCTGGGTGCGTTCTCAGAAGAAGACTGAAGCCAGGAGTGGGCGCTGAGTTGTGAGCGCACTGAGGGGGCCCGTGAACCACAGGAGCCCTGGGCAGAGCACCCAGGAAAGGGTGGACCCAGTGCAGGCGTCCGAGGGATAGGGGGTGGAGAGCCCTGGTGAGGCCAGAGTGGGCAGGCGGGGCTTCAGGCCGAGCTGGGAAGTTTGGCTTTCACCCTGAGGGAGACGGGAAACCACGGGGTGTTTCTGAGTGGAGGGCGCACGGGCTCTGACCCAGTGTAGAGGGTTTTCTGGGGGACTCTGTTTGGGATGCCATTTTGAGACTGTCAGAAAATTTATCCTCAACCTGCAAGGAGGCAGAAGAGGCCACTTCCAGGGCCAGGTGTCTCTGTGGGGGGCGGGGGGCGGACGCCCCCAGAGCTCTCAGTTGAGGGGCCCTGCTGCATCCACCACCCCATAAACTTCCCCTGACTTTTCTCCGTCAAGCTGTCCCCGTATGCCAGCTTCTCAGACGCCCTTCGGGCTGGTTCTGACACTTCACCGGTGCCCTTATGAGCCAGTGGGCGCTACACAGTCTTCGGCCCATGCTCGCCTGGGGGTCAGTCTGCCCAGTGGAAGGGGACCTGGTGGGTGGGCGGGTCGATGGGGGACCCAGAGGCTCTGAGGGCAGAGTGGGGCAGAGTTCCCAAGGGGAGAGGTGCCAGCCAATGGGTGGCCCCCACAGCCTGGAGTTGGGCTGCTCCCACGAGCCAGCCCTGCACCAAGCACATTATCTCATTTAATCTCCACAACCAACCGTGAGAGGATCCACACTTCTTACTATTACTGGTCACCATTTAACAGGTGAGGACGCGGAAGTCGGACTGAGACCAGACCGGGTTCTGAACCCAGACGGGTGACTTGAGACCCTTCACTGTCAACCAGCAGTCCTCAGTCCGGGCACATGGGATGATGGCTGGGGACATTTGTGACGGCCACAACTCAGGGAGGGGCACCGCTGGCACCCAGTGGCCAGAGGCCAGGGTTGCTGCTCCAACGCCCAGGCTGTGCTCCCGGCAGAGCCTCCAGGCCTGAGGTGCCAATGGCGCCCCAGCGCTCTGAGCTGTGGTGCCGGCACCCCGCAGCCGCAGCCGAGGTCAGCCCCCTCTCCCAAGCACCCCCACTTCCCGCGGCCCTCCTCACTGGTGCAATTGTTCACCCGCTGGGATTTCTTCCAGTCTACCGCCCTCCGCATCGTAACCTCTCTGCTTCCTCCCCCATGGAATCCTCCATCCCTGGGTCAGCCAGTAATCGATACTCAATACACATCCGTTCCTGTTCCCCGGAGGTCTACGCTTTCTGATGCATCTGTGCTCACCTTGAAAAAGCCCCCAGGGCGTGTGGCAGAGAAGGGGGTTGACAGAGTGTGGCCGCTGCCTACGGCGGCCTCCGATGGTGGAGAGAAGGCCTCGTTACCATTGGCTCAGGAAGGGAGAGCGAGTGGCCCGAACCGCAAGCTCCGCGGAGGCCAATTTTTCATTGTCCTTGAAGCTAATCAGGCCTGCGGAAACGGCCCCACCAAATGGACTAAACGAGATTTTCAATTAACTCGCACAGATGGCGTAGATTTTCCAGGTGACTTTCCACATTAATTCAGGGAGTGTGCGGGATGGGGCCCCGGGAGGCTGCGGGGAGGAGACTGCATCTGCCCATTGCTGGGAGGGGAGGCAGGGCACCGCGCCAAGGGCTCCTTCCGCCCCGGTGCAGACACCGCCAGCCACGTCGACCGGCTCCCCTGGCCGGTGCCCACAAAAGGCCCGTCCCTAAGGAGGGGCCGTAAGGGAGTCAGGCCTGGGGACCAGCTGCCCGAGGGGGGGTCGGCCCAGGGCAGGGACGGAGGCACGGGCCGCCCTTCACGGAGGACTGGTCTGCCCACCCGAGGGCAGGACTGCATTTGACATCTTGTGGAGGAAGGGAGGGCTGAAAACGCCCCTTGGAATTCTACAGGGACCTTTGGCTTCCGGGACGCGGGCAGATGGCCTGACTGCGGACGTCACTGCGGGAGGTGACAGCACAGCCCAGCAGAACCGCGGGCTTCCTGGTCCAGTCTGAGCTGGGCCCCTGGAGCAGCCCGGGGGGGGGGGGGGGCTTGGTGCCCGAAGCTGCTAATCACGTGGGGTTTTTGTAACTAGATAATAGCAAAGACCCAGGCTGGAGCTGCGGTGAAATCTGGGCTATTTGCCGAATCTCAGAAGGAATCATTCTGGGCTTCATGGGCCCGTTTCCGGATGAACGGGAATCTGTGAACGCGTGGACCCGGTACCGGCCAACACCCTCCTCTTGCCCGCCTCCCCTCGATCCTCCCGCCAGAGAGGGTGCAGGAGGGTGCAGGAGGGCTCAGGCGGGCTTGGGAGTGACTGCGCCCCCAAGCGGCTTGAGCCTCGGGAGGAGGCGAAATTTTACTCAGACCACTTCACTCTGAGAGGCTACTCCGCTGCTCTGATAAAAAAATAATCCGTCTAAACGAGGCAAGCACCACGCGGGAGAGTTATCTGTGTCAGAATGTTCCCCCAGCCACGCGGCGGCTGCCTCGCCATCTGTGAGGTCTGGCTCACGGAACGGGAGTCTCTGCTCAAAACCCCGGCGCCAGCAGGGGACCGCGATGCCCTGAAATCATGCTCCGAAAGCGGGCCGTCAGAGACAGACAGTGCGCTGGCACTGGTTGTCTGGGGAAGACCGGGTCGTGCGCCCCCTGCTGGAGACGAGCAGTCGTCCAGGGCCCCGTCCTGGAGCGGGTGGGAGACCTGACCCCCAGCGTCGGTGGGAAATGGTAGGACTGGTCTGACCCATGTTCTGTTCCCAGGAAACAGACACGCAAAACGTAAGGAAGGCTGCAGACACTTACCTTTTCCTTGGATGCTAACGTTGGCTATAAAACACATCGGAGACCATGCAAACGCAACCCTGAAAACTCATCTAATTATTATCACCGTTTTGTGACACCGCGGGGAGGAGGGAGCCCACCTCATGCGTGGGTCGTCCGGCGGCGTCATCTCCAGGTCGTGGGTGGGTCCGTTTAGGCCGATGACATGCAGGGAGATGGTGGGGTTCTCACAGCCAGCCTGCGAAGGACAGAAGGATGGGGACATGAGGAAGCCGCCTGCCGTCTGGACAAAGCTGAGCCCTGCAAGGTCGTCCCAGGACGGGCACAGGCTCGGGGACCCTGGAGCTCCGCGCTAAGGGGCGGAGCCTGCTGAGGGCATGTGGGTGCCGTGAGGACGTGAGGACTGCAGGTGACCAAGGCAGCCAAGCCCTGCTCTGCCTGGGGACCCCTCCCCATCCTCACTGTCCCCCCAAACCCCGCCCCCCACCGTCTGTCAGTGCCAGGTGAACACGACTGCACTCGATGAACCACCGAGGGTGGGAGAGAAACTAGACACGGAGGAGGAGGGAAACTTCCAGGAGTGGAGAGCGTCACTGATGCAGGCTGTGGCCCAGAGGCAGGGAAAACAAATTCCTTTGAAAGGAACGGAACCTCCTCCCTGCTCACCCCCCTGCTCCCTCAGCCCTGGGATGGGGCGCACCAGCCTGGTCAGCGGGGCGGGGTAATCGGACTGCCGCCGTCGCTTCCTCTGCTCCCGAGAGGAAGACGGCCAGTGTGCGGGGGAGACCTGCCCCACGAGTGGGCAGAGTCAGGTGGCCTGCCAACCCGCGGCTCTGACTCGGGAGAAGGTGCTGGGGGCCCAGGCTGTCTGAACTCTGCCGGCTACAGTGGGGCGGCTTTCTGTCAGCACACGAAGCCTCCAACCCTGAGTGAGTTCCAGGCCCGGTCCCAGGGCTGACCGTGAGGTCAAGGACGTCGGCCCTGGACTCAAGGGACCCTGGTACAGGGGTTCGCCCGGGAAACATCCCGGGTGATGACAGAAGTGTGTGTGTGACTGTGAGTGTGTGTGTGTATGTGTTAGTGAGTATGTGAGAGTGTATGTGGTGTGTGTGTGTGTTTGTAGTTAGTGTGTGAGTGAGCATAGTGTTTCAGTGTGTATGTGAATGTGTGTGTTTGTACCGTGTGCGTGGTGTAGTGTGTGTGTGAGTGTGTACGTCTGAGTGAGTGTGAATGTGTGCGTGTGTAGTTAGTGTGTGAGTGAGCATAGTGTTTCAGTGTGTATGTGAATGTGTGTGTTTGTACCGTGTGCATGGTATAGTGTGTGTGTGAGTGTGTACGTCTGAGTGAGTGTGAATGTGTGTGTGTGTAGTTAGTGTGTGAGTGAGCATAGTGTTTCAGTGTGTATGTGAGTGTGTGTGTTTGTACCGTGTGCGTGGTGTAGTGTGTATATGAGTGTGTATGTGTGAGTGAGTGTGAATGTGAGTATATGCATGTGTTCCTGAGTGTGTGAACATAGTGTGTGGTATGGGTGTGTATGTGTGTGGTATGTGAGCATATGTGTGTATGTGTGAGAGTGAGTGTATGAGTGTGTACCTCTGAGTGTGAATGTGTGTACATGTGTTCCTGAGTGTGCAAGCATAGTGTGTGGTATGAGTGTGTATGTGTTTGTATTGCATGTGTGTGTGTATGAATATGCGTGGGTGTGGTGTGGTGTGGGATTATGTGGCTGTGTCTAGTGTGGTATGTGTAAGTGCATGGTGTGCACGTGTGTGTGAGGGGTGTGAGTGTATGAGTGTGTGCGTGTGGAGGCACACAGGTGGGCTTAGAGGCAGCGCCCTGTAGCCTGGGCCCTTCCACGGGGTCCCTGTTAATGACGAGCTGGGACAGAGAGAGAGGGTTCCGTCCCAAAGCACACCCGCGTCCCGGTGACACCTAGGTGCTGCTAGGTGGGACAGAAAAAGGGAGAAGATGGAGGCTCCTCCACCTGGGGCCACTGGACCAAAGGGCCACAGAAAATGGGTCATGCCAGCTGTTAGGGACTGAGGTCCGGGGCCCTCCCAATTTAGCATGTGACACCCCGATGCCTCATGGGGTCATTGGGTTCTATTCGGTCATGACAGTTGGCCCTGTGAAGGGGTCAGTGTCCTCATAGGAAGAGGAGGGGGCTGGAGCTGTCCCTCTGCTCTGTGAGGACATGGGGAGACGGGCCACCCATGGCCCGGAGGAGGGTGCTGGGCGGCTCCCGGCCACACCGGCAGCCTGGCCATGGCCTCCTGGCCCCCAGACTTGTGAGAAGTGAGTGTGTTCTCTCCATGTCCCTGGGTTTGTCACCGGGCTGGTTCCAGCTGCCCGAGCTGACTGAGACACCAGGTGTCTCCCCTGCCGCACCTGGCCGGCCACACCTGTGCGCTGTCATCCCTCCTGCCGCCGCCTGCCGGCTGGCACGCCCCAACTGCTGCCTGACTCTCGGGGAGCCAGGCTCGTGCCCTCTGGCAGAGGCAGGAGTGGCCCTTTGGGGGACCCCTGTGTCGGAAAGTGCGCGCTGTCTCCAGGCGGGTGCAGGGGCCGGGGCCGCCTACGGCAGCTGTGTCCCTCCTGTGGTCATCAGCCCTCTCTGGGTGAGCGGGCGGCAGGGTTCTGGAGTTGGGCCCTCCCCCCGCACATTGTTGCTCCAGTTTGCTGACAGAATGGGGTCGGACGCTGGCTCCTGTCCCCTGTCCCGCCCACTGCTCCGTGTCCTCGCCGGGGCCTTGTATTAGCACTGCGGTCTGGGGGGTCGTCAGACACACTACTGGCCAGACACGACTGAGCCCAGGACAGCCCGGCGCGGACCCAGGGGCCGGGGGTAGGCAGGACCCTGGGGCCTCCGGAGCCAAATCCCGAAGACTGACCGAGGACAGAGTGTCCCGTGGGTGGGCGTGTGAGTGCTCCTCTCCCAGAATCGCGCGTGGAGGGAAGGCGCTTATTTTGATTGAGATGAAGCTCAGACCGTAGATGGACAGCAGTTCAGTTATTTAAAATGAGGCAACTGTGCCCAGAAGTTGAACTCAGGTGAGGGGGGCTGAGTGTGATGTAACAGGAAGTAATTCGCCCGCCTCTGTAGACGGAGCGGCTCCTAACCCCTCTGAGAGGGTGACAGCCCCCCACTCGGGGGGATGAGGGGGCGGCGCCTACCTTGGGGTAGTGGTAGGACTTCACGGTGGGGTACATAGTGCCCGTGTAGGTCGGCAGCTCCATGACGGGCACGCGGGAGTCGTTGATGGTGGCGTAGGCGAGCCGCGTGCCGTCCGGGGACCACCAGTGTGCGATGTGGGTCTTCAGGACCTCCTCTGAGGGCAAGCAGAGCAGAGAGATGTGGGCGGTCCACACACAGCCACAGGGGATTCCCAGGGACACGGCACCCCTGCAGCCGTGAGAGGCCGGTCCCCCGGGTCCTGCACCTGCCCTCCCACCAGCGGGCTTGGGGACCGCCCGGCGCTGACCCCAACCTCAGCACCCTCACACCACATTGATCCGGGCCCGACAGAACGGGGGCCGGTTTTCTGAAAACCGTTTCTGTTTTGGACATGAATTTGAGCAGGGCGAACCTCCCAAGTGTGCTCTAAAGTGAGTCAATGCTGTGCTGTCGAGGGCTCTTACTGAGGGATGACGGGAATAGCAAATCCACTCACACTGAAGCCCCACGGCCTGGGCGGCCTGGGGCAGAGCCCGCTGGGCTGGAGGCGCAGTCCTGGAACCCCACTCAGCCAGCAGGGGGCCCCTGGGGGTGTGCGCCTGCTGCGAGTGCACGTGTGTGTGTGCTGGGTGTATACCCTGTGTGTACCATGTGTGCACAGATATCCTGTGTGCCTACCATGTGTGTTCCATGTGTGTGCTGTGTGCCTACGGTGTGTATCCTGTGTGCCTATCATGCATGTTCCACGTGTGTTGTGTGCCTGCCGCGTGCACACTGTGTGTATCCTGTGTGCCTGTCATGTGTGTTCCATGTGTGTGCTTGCTGTGTGTACCCCATGTGCCTACTGTGTGCATATGATATACGTCCTGTGAGTATACAATGTGTATTTGTGTAGACTGTGTGCTTACTGTGCATATATCATATGTCTACTGTGTGTGTACTGAACATATCTTGTGTGTGTCATGTGTATACCATGTGTATACCGTGTGCACACCACATGCATCCTGGGTATGTACTGTGTTTGTCCTGTGTGTGCACTGTGCATATTGTGTGTGTGCACCACGTGCACACCTCTCGGGGTGTGGTTGGGAGAACTGTATTAGTCACTACCCAGGAGCGCACCAGTGCCTCCTCTCTGTAAGTGCCATCCACCGTCACTTATCATCACAGCACTCGTGTCAGTGGGGGCTACGCAAATGCACAGTCGGGGGCCCGGCTGATGGAGCAGAGAGGCTCCAACAGTAATGAGCTTGGACCCAAGCAACGAGGCGGCCATGAGGGAGTCACTGTGCAGCCATCTGGCCTCGCGCCTGGTGAGCTCGGGGGTTGCTCACAGAATGACCCCACCATCGGGGACCTTGTAACCGGCCGCCCTCGCTGGTCCAGGGAACCGGAGAAGAGAGGAGGAGCCAACGGTCTGCCCCTCCCTCCAGGGCCCTAGGAGGGGGCACACGGATGACTGAGTCAAGAAGCACTGCCGGTTCATGGGTCATTTTTGGAAGCGTTGGCAAAAGTTCTGTTTCTTCTGTGACAAAACAGCCCAAACAAACAACCCACACTCAAGTCCTCATTGCTCTCTTTTCTTTTTTTAAATCTTCACCCACAGACATGTTTATGGGTTTTTTCTTTTGAGAGAAGAGAGAGAGAAAGAGATACATCTGTGTGAGAGAGATACATTGACTGTTGCCTCTCGTATGCACCCGGACCAGGGATCGAACCCATGGCCTTTTGGTGAACAGGATGACGCTCCAACCCACTAGACCACCAGCCAGGGCTCCTTTCTGTTGGATAATGAAAGAACGTTGGCCAGGGTGGTAATGGGAGGGCAGGGCCGACCCAAGACCAACGGTCTGTAAAACTAAGGCGCCCCTCCCTGGTGCGCAAAAAAGCACTTCATGGTGGGCTCTCCTCCATGCAGGCCAGGGAGCAACATGACTGTCCCCCCTCCTACCAAAACTCGTGGGCGCAGTGTGTGCGTCCGCGTCGGTAATTTCCTCCTGAAAATGACCACCCCCAGCAGGTGCTCTCCGAAAGGAAATGAAAGGGCAAGAAAGCTGAAATGATTTGCGCAAGAGGCAGAGCTAGCGTGTGAAAGGGGCGGGCCTACGGAAAACGCCGGGAAAGGTGGAGCTGATCTTTGGTGTCCTCCGGTCTCCGTTCTGCTTTGTGTGCTCTGTCCACCACTATGCCAATGACCACCTCCGCTGTGAGAGCCAGTGGGCGTGGCCAGTAATGGGGGCGGGGCCACGGGGACATCCATCCACAGCAAACCACTCCGTCCAGCACCACCCCCTACATGCCAGCGGCTCAGAGTCCAGCGGCCCGGCAGCAGCCTGCCATGGTGTCCTGGGACCAACCAAACATTGTTTTCAATTCAGCTCCTGAAACGTGTCCAATGTACAAAAAGGGAAAAATCCGCCGTTCTACTCTGACTTTGATATTAATTTAATAATCCGCATAGAGATTGGTTTAGTGTCTGAGACAAAATGTATTATCAACCCTATAATGATTTTTAATTTCCTTAGACAGTTATACTTTCTTCCTGGTATTTGGCCAAAGCTGATCAGCCCGATAATAGTCACAGGAAAGTTAAAATGATTGAGATTCTGAAATTAGAATTTTAATTAAAGAATCACTTAACTACCAACGGAGAGATACTGCAGTTTGTATTTATGAAGGTTTTTCTCTTAAAGTGCTGACTTTCTTCTGCCCTCTTCTGAAAGTCAGAATTTTTCGCCAGAAAGCAAAATTATAGCCTTCAAGTGATGGGTAACATTTCCTTTATACTGTGGTTTTATTTTAAAGTTTTTACTTCCCCTTAGGATGCATTACAGGAAAGGTCATCGTAATGTGTGTGTTCAGCAGGGAACCCTGACAGAGCGGTGGTCACTGTGATCAGTCGGAGCTGTTCTGCACAATTATTTCTTAACATCAGTGAAAACATATTTTAAAAATAATGGGTATCAGAAACCATGTGTATCAAATGGGGAATTAGGCTTTAGGGGCTTTTTAAAAATCCTTGCCTGAGGTTATGTTTTTATTGATTTTAGAGAGAGACAACGAGAGACAGAGAGAGCGAGAGAGAGACTTGGATCGGTTGCCTCCTGTGTGTGCCTCAGTCAGGGATCGAACCCGCCACCTAGATGCACACTGGGACTGGGGATCGAACCCGCAAACTTTTGGTGCATGGGACAATGCTCCAACCAACTGAGCCACCTGGCCAGGGCAGGTTGTTATTGGTGCTTTCCTAAGAGGAAGGTTCATTGACCATAAAAGAAGAACAACCTTTGGAACAGTTTCTATTCTTGGCTGAGGCACGTTGTTAATTTTTGTTTGTTGTTGTTCCACTTGTACAGTCCTGTTCTGACAGCAGGGGGCAGCACCACAGTTCTTCATGAAGGAGGAGGGATGGCGGGGTGGGGGAAGCGGGGGAGCCACAGGCTGCTGTGCTTTTTGGGGGATGCAGAGACACAGGAAAAACAGAGAAGGCAAAGCCCAGCCAATCCCCACGCTCAGGCCTGAGAGCCGTCTCTAGCGGCTCCACCTTCTGAATTCCTGGGCCGGCGGTGGTCACCTGGAGCTGGACGAGCTCTGTGGACCAAGGGGTGAGGTGGCCACGCCCAGGACCGGAGCTTGACCTGCTCCCCTCTGGGGCCCGTGTGCCCAAGCTGGGTAGCACTTTCTCAAACACGGCTGCGCCCCTGAAGCCAAGAGAACAGGGGGTGATGGGTGACTCGCTGGATGTTACCCCCCGCCCTTCCTTTGAGGGCAGCCTCCCTGGGGGCTGTCTACTGCCTGAGGTGGTCACTCGTGGAACTAACATGGGGACCCGTGACACAGTGAGCCTCTATCTGCTGGGCCTCACACCCTTGGCGCCCTCCCCGGCACAGGGCGTGGTCTCCGCTTTTATGCAGGAAACAGATGGAGAGGGGACACTGGTGCCACTCTCTGCACCGGTGCCTCAGCGGGCATTTGATTACTGAGCAGTGACAAAGGTCCCTAACCCACCCATGTGTTCCTGCCATGTGGCTTTAGCAACCTGACACTGTAGGATGACACTTCAGTACCCCAGATGTGTTTACAAGAAGAGGATGCAAGACTCGGTGTCTGGGCGGGGCTGCTGGAGGCAGAGGTGCACACCTCGATGGGAGGGGAGTGGGCCGTTCCCAGGGGCGATGCGCCCCAGAAGCCTCCAGCCCCGTGGGACACAGTCAGTCCTTGTGAGCCAGGAGCTGCCCCCACCGATCGGGAAACAAGGCCCCAGGGGAAGGGGCACCTCCCAGCACAGCGCATCGAGGTATACAGCAGGCGCTCAGTCCGAGGCTTGAGCTGAACTGCACTGAGATGAACAACAGCCAAGTCCATGGGCCGGAGACACTCCCGTCCCCCACGTCTCTCTCTCACCTTGGACACGGTTGCCGACAGGTCTCTCGATTCACCCACGGTCCCTCAGATGCCCCCGCGTGCTAGGCCCAGTCGGTCCATCCTTGTCCCCGGTTGGCGCCTGTGACCATGCCCCGCCCTTCAACGGTGCTGTGCCAGCTGGAACTGCTCCCCCAATGTTTCCAAGGCCAGCGGACTCGTCAGAACTGCCACGGGTGGTCCAGCCATTGAGAAATATCCCCACCCGCCACCCCGATCAAGGGTTTTTGCCGGTTGCACGGACCCTGGGCGTCACGTGGAATTGTCGCACTGATTCTGGCGGCGTCAGCGTGCCCAGGGGCAGAGCCAGGAGTGGAGGCCCAGGGCACTGGACACTGGCTCGCAGGGAGTGTCAGAGCCTTGCCCCGACTCCGGGTGCAAGCGACATCACTCCCACCCCGGCTTTGAGGAGCGGTGGACTGGGCGTCTTCGCCAGGAGGCGGGTCCCCGACCAGGAAGCCCAGGCCTGAGGAGCAGAGCCAGGCGTGGTCTACCGTCTCCGGGTTCACGGCTGCATCCAGGACCCAGTGTGCACGGCCAACCAGAACCCAGACCTCAGCCGGTTTCCCGAGAGGCTTTGCACAGTCTGGCAGCTCAGGCGGCTGTTTGACGGCTCCCTCTGCCTGAGTCACACCAGTATCGCCAACTGTCATCTTGTAACGAGGCCAGACACACGTCAAAACAGAACGCAGGCGGGGAGACGCGCGCGGTGAGCGCCGGACGCGACAGCCCCCTGGCTGCTGCCTGCCAGCAAGGGCCTGCCCGCCGCGCCCCCGTGCTGGGCCTACTGAAGACAAAGCACCCCGGGAAGTCGTCCCGGAAAATCGCAAAAGACATAAATAACACGCTGGATAGATCAGTATTCAGAAATAAATGGCCTCCTTCTAAATACAGGAAATCCGATTTATTTTCAGTTGCATCTGCTGCCTTTTTCCTGCCGCTACCTACTTTACCCGAGGTGCCGAGAACAGAATTAAATGGAGGGGGTGAGGTGGCGCTAAAAAAGAACGGGGGAGGGGGGGCGCGTGCAGCCGGAGGCACGTGGAGCTGCTCTGGTGATGCTAGCAGCCCGCTGGCCAATCAGCGCGCTGTGATTTGCATCTCATTTTCATCAGAGACCTGCATGCGTCTGCCAAGCCTCACCTACCTGAGCGCTTGAAGCATGCAACCCCGTGGCCGCCACCAGGGGGCAGCATCCGCCCTGCACTGCTGGCCAGGAGGGCGTGCCCTGGGGTGGGGGCTGTGGTTCTTCCTTCCACCGCTGATAGCTCGATGGGACAGACTGTCCTTGTGCTGCTCAGGGGCAGTTTCTGCACACACTCACCCTGCTGACTTCATCCTGCTGTTCTCCTTTGTTGTCACACTGGGGGAGGGCGGGGCACGGAAGGTGACAAAGGCTTCTCTCTGTGGCTGCGAAAGTCTAAGCAGGACATTTTCAAGAAGCTGCTTCTGTGGGCTGCGCAGCCCATGGTCCTTAACGGGACCCAGGTGGCCCCTGAGAGTCCACCTGCTCCTCAAAGGCAACTGGACTGCGCGTCATTCGGGAGGACGGGGCCCCTGGCATTCTCCTACGCCGAGGACAGGATTCCGAGACTCCCGCAAAGCCGTGGACGACAGAGACTTTGGGGGAGAGCAAATGTTAGCTCCTCGGACTTGGGTTTCAGTGGGAACTGGAGCAGCGTGGCTGAAGTCTGCCTGTGTGTCTGTGCCCCGTCTCCCTCTCTGTTGGTGTTTCTCTGTCTCTCGGTCTGTCTGTCTCTCACATACCCTCCCCACTGCTGCCTGAGCATCACCCCTGCTCGGTTCCTCCTCCTCATACCGCCCTCACTGAACAGGGTCCACAAAGGCCGCTTCCCCTGTCTCCCCTACGGAGGAAAGGTCCCTGTTACATAGTTTCCAATTCCCCTTCCCACTTACTTTCCACTGAATGGTGGTTTTTTCCTGGCTCGGTTCAATGCTACAATGAAACCAAAGTCCTTCAGAGCACACAGAGAGAGGACCCAGTGTCCACCCCCTGTCCTGGAGGTAGAACGGCCTTGACTGAGTGGGCACAGTGGATGAACCAATCACCAGAAGACCTGGGCGCCCCCAATATTCAGCTATAACCACGAGTGGCAATTCCGCCCTCCTTTCTGGCTTTACTGTTTTTAACGGGCCATGAATAGCCTCTTACGCTCCCTGAAAAGCCCAAGGAAACTTCGTTTGGCTCAGCGATGCAGGGGACCCTCGGGCCCGCTGAGTATTTTGGGGAGACGTGGCCAAAACCTCTGATCTGTTCTTCTATCCACATGTCCCATGGGCTCCTGATCCCCACCCGCTCCTCCTCAATGCCAAGGCCGGCGGACGGGAAGGAGGCCAGGGGTGCCGAGTGTCCACCAAAGCGGGCGGCCGCGGGCCCACCTCCCGTGCCCCGGGAGGGGAGGTCCAGAATGTTCCCAGCCTTCCTGTGTGTGGTGGCGTGGGGGTGGGACAAGATTTTCTCCTCAGCAGCATTCCCACGGAGGCTGCGCCGTGAGCGGCAGAAATGGGGGGAGAGATGGGGAAGCTGTGCTGCTGGAGTCTCGAGAGACGGGAATCTGCGGGAGGAGACTGTTTGGGGAATTTGCTCTCTAAGAGTGAACGGTGGTGGCTTGGTTTTCTCATCTCTGTGTGCGAATACATCCTTCTGCAGAAAGTGTCTCAGTTGTGGGGAAGGCATGGGGACAGTTAGGATCTGCACAGATGTCCCCTGCTTTATATAAACTGCTTGAAGGCAGGCCCAGATCCTAAAGCATCTGGTCCCCGGGGAGCATGGCCCCGCTTTGGTGCACGAAGGCACGGCTCTCACCGGGTGGCATGAGGAAGACCTGCCCCTCGGAGTCTCGGCTCCCAGTGGGCGTGCTCCTGGGCAAAGACCCACGTCCCCCCTCCTGTCTCCCCCTGACTGGGTCCCTGGTTGTGTTCTCAGGGTGAGGGACGGATGCAGGGGCGCTCAGCAGGGACTTGAATATTGTCCCCGAAGGAAGGGGGGCTGCCTGGGTCACAGCCACATTTCCGATTTTCTTTCTTATGGGACAGATTCTGTCACATGCAAATCCCTCCTACACCTACTGTTTGTCTAGAGGTGTGGGCACAGGGATTTGGGGGGACCCGCTGGGTTGTGGGTGAGGAGTAGGAACCTCATGACAGGAGAAAGGGAGGTGGGAGTGGGACTCGGACGGGTGCGGCCAGGCACAGGAAAGAGCCGAAAAGAACAAGGGTGCTGAGTGGAGGAGTTGACCTAGGTACAGGGGTGTCCACCCGTGGCCCGAGTGCAGCCCAGGATGGCTGTGAATGCAGCTGAACAGAAAATTGTAAATTCTCTTAAAACATCATGAGATTTTTCGTGATTATGTGTCGCCATGTATTGAATGTGTGGCCCAAGACAATTCTTCTTCTAGTGTGGCCCAGGGACACCCAAAGGTGGGACACCCCTGAAGTTTCTGGGAGCCTTGGTGGTCTTGTCCTGAGGGCCGGAAAGAGCCCACTTCTGCCCAGCAGTGACCCGCGACCCCCTGGCTGGGCACCTTCAGGGGAACCTCTGTTTAAAACCCCAACGCTTTACAGCTCCAGTGCCCAAACGGCTGTTTGGGTTTCTCTTAATAAAACCAGTGCTGGGCTCACTTATTCCTGCCAGAAGAACAGGGTGCCAGGGGGAGTTTTTCCTGACCAGAGCTGAAAGGTCACCTCTGTTTGAGGCACTGGCAGCCACTGGGCAGCTCCCGGGCCCGGGAGCCTGTTGTGCATTGGGTGGACGAGCTTCACTCGGCCTCAGGTGGGTCACTGGGCGTGGGGAGGACGGACTCGCAGACTGAGCAGTGGAAGCAGGGCCTGGGCTCTGGGGTGCACCTGGGGGCCCAGCCACACGCTCGTGTGGTTGAGTGTGACCTTGGCCAGCATGGGAGTCCCGTCAGGACCCCTCAACCCGGCAGCGTCCCCTTGGCCTTCCCCCCACAGACTTCCCCACGGTGAGCCAAGAGCCCGAAACCTAGCTCCGTGAATCTTCATCCCCTCACAGTCCTCTTTCACAGAAGCAATGCGGGGCCCAGTCTCTGTAGTTCCAAGTTCAAGCTGCTGTGGCTGATGCACCCCCTGTACCTCCCTGGCCATCCTCAGCCCAGAGCACAGCAGGGCTCACCTCGTCCGCGGCAGAGAAAGGAAGGGGAAGGGGGTGACAGAGAGAGAAGTGGAGAGTGTCAGCAGGGGGTGGAGAGCAGGTGGGCTGGCACCCCAGGCTAACTCCTTCCCGATGCACGCCCCCTGGGTGTCTGTGTTTAAGGGGGGGAAGAGATAAAGTGACACTCCATGCTGTGCCCCCCAGATCACCTGCCGGGGGTGCAGCTGGGGCCCTTTCCTCCTGCCCACCCACCAGGTAAATGTGAGGACAAGTAAAGACTTCATTATGGAGTCATCAGAGTGAGTTCCGACTCCCTGCAGTCTCTCCATGTGCTTAGCGCCCTGACATTTAAACATGGAAAGGTCAGGGAAGAAGGAGGGGACTCCGAGTGACCTAGTTCCTCCAGGCCAGGGTTTCAGAAGGAGGGGGGCAGGGGAAGGGCCCAAAGAGGGGGGCAAACAGGGTTTAGGGGCCAGAAGGCAAAGGCTGGGGTGAGGGTCTGAGTCTCCATGGAAACTGGTCCCCCTTCACTCAGACAAGGAGCCTTCCTTCCTTCCTTCCTTCCTTCCTTCCTTCCTTCCTTCCTTCCTTCCTTCCTTCCTTCCTCTGTGCTAACAAACCTCTTAGCACCCGGCTCCGAGGTCTGCAGCTTGTACCCCGTTCTGCACTGCAGCTCCCGAAGGAATGACAGCAGTCAGCAGCGGGGACGGTGGACAGAGGACAGAGAGACGTGGGCTGGGATGCCAGGGAGCAGACGGCACTCAGGATTGTGGTGGTGGTGGGGCGCTGCAGGAAATGGGAGGGGTGCTGGGGAGGTGGGGTCAGGGCACAAGGGGACTCGTCAGGACCCAGCAGAATGCGTCTGTCCTCATGGGCTCCCCCCTCTGGTCACTGTGCATAGATGCTGCCCGTCTGGGCGGCCAGGCATCCGAGAGCCCTGCCGACTTCCCAGCCAAACATCATCCCTGGGGCCCCTCGCCTTTAGTAGCTCTTGTCTCTGGACTAGCCCAGGCCCTGGGGTCGCATCTGCACCGAACCAGACACCAAGGAAACAGGTTTCGAGCCGCTGTCTCTAGCCCCAAGGGCTCCAGGCCCCACAAACACCTTCCAGGGCCTCGCCCGCCATCTTAGGAGGTGGGGACGTGGGGACGTTGTGTGTACACACTTGGGGGAAGGACATGCTTCTCAAGGGACCCCACCAGTCTCTGGCTGTCACGACGCATCCCTGGGTAACGAGATGCATTTTGGATTTCACACCTCACTTCACTGCTCTGGCCAGAGAGGTACAGCTGGCAAGTAGTTCGGCAGAAACATTAAGGACGGTCTCATGATCAGAAAATTTAGGCCCCAAACTCTGTGCTCTCCCGCTCTGTTCCTCACGCCTAGGAGGACGGCGACGGAGAGAATGCAAACCACGGGCCACAGCAGGGAGATGCCACCACCTCTGTGACTCCGGTAACCACGACCCTTCCGTGGGAACAGGGGCAGCTCTGCCTCTCTGCCCCCACGCCCAGCAGATCAGGAATTTGGCAAAAGCGCGGCCCCTTCTGCGAGTGTGCCCACTCCCAGCAGGGTCCCCAGAATTCTCAAAAGCCTCCAGTACCGTCTGCCTTTTAGTTTCTGGAAAACCCTGAAGCAGCGGTCGGTGCTCACCGAACAGTCTTTACACGCTGATATTAAAATCAACATTCTATGTAACGGCACGGCGCTTCCCCGAGGACAAAAGTGAAGATAAAGCATTTTGCCTGACAAAGTCGGCGTGTGGTCCCCACAAGCCCGGGAGACCAGGGACCCGCGGTCTGGGACAGCTGCCAGCGTCCGGGGTGCGTTTCCGCCGGCGCTGGCGGCCTCAGTTGTAAGTGGGGAGGATTCCCTACGTGTGAACCTGGTCATGGGCTGGAAACTCGGGCAGCCTGATGCCTCCTACTGCCTTTTCTCCCTTGGCCCTCAATCTTCTGAGACCTTCAGTACCTTTAAGATACTTTTTGGGACACAAAACAAATCGATAGAGCGGCCGCAGCGGCGTTTCCCGTGTGTCTGTGGCGGAGTTTCTGCTGGGAACGAGCCCCTCCCGGCGGGCCAGGCCCTGCGCATGCCCACTCGGGCTGTTCTTCCTCCCGATACTTTTTTTTCCCTTTTCCTTTTTTTTTTTTGAAAGGGAGTGTCTGAAAATGAAACTAAGTCATAGACTAGAGACAGGCAATCTTTAAAGTTTACCTTTGCATTGGTAAGGAAGGACCAAGTTTCCCCAGGGCCCCCGACCACGGAAGTCCAGGTGCCCGTGCACAGAGCCCTCTGGGGAAACGGCACTGAGTCGATTAAGCTGCCACGTCTGCTGTGACCGATGTAAACCATCTGGGGCACCGCTCACCCCCGCACAATTTCGCGTGCATGCCTCCCAGAGAAATTTCCTTTCAACGGATTTTTGCTACAGCTAAAGCTTGCCCTGCATTGCCAAGCAATGAGCTTTGTGTTTTACTGGGGAGATACTAAAAAAGATATTTTAAATCTCCTGCTGATGGATTTTTTGAAGGAGATTAGTCCCAGCGTGGGGCCAGGATCTTGCAGCTGGAACTCCCAGCCCTTTCTCTGAGGGGCATTCGGGGAGCCGGGGGTCTGCCACCGACCGCTCGGGCCCTCAGGGCTAGTCACTCACGGGGTGGTGAGGCCACAGTGGACATTGGTTGGTGTCCTCTTCGTTCCAGTGATCCAGTGACACCTCCTGAGGGGCCAAGGGTTGTGTGGCAGTCAGGTCTCAAGATGGAGCCTCCTGGGGCCCAGACAACAACTCCTGGACCGGAACCCTGGGCGTGTTGAGCCATCAGGACAGACTTGGCGTTCTCAGCGGACCACCCCAGGGGCACAGCCTTGAAGGGGCCCGTGTGTCTGCCGGGAGACAAGCCCCTTGGAGGTCAGGATGGGGGCGGCCTCGGGAAGGGGCTGTGGGTGCGGGCGAGCGGACGGGAAAGGGTCCTGGGCGGTGTTCCAGGGTGTCGGCTGCTCTGGGTCTGTCTGATGGGGCCCCTGTCATCCTGTTCAGCATGCAGCTGTGCGTCCTGGCCTACGCCACCACCATTCGGTCACTGAAACTGGAGCCCTTTTGGGGGACTCTGTGTCTTGGTGTTTTCAGTGGCCCCCCCGCCACATGGGAAATAAAGCTCAGGGCCCGCAGAAGGCACCTGTGCTGGGGATCCCACACTGCGGGGTGCACAGCACGGGGACAAAGGGCACTTTCTGGGCCGAGAATGCTCAGAGTGTCGTCCCCTGGCTGCCCTCGGCCCAGGCTGACTGGGTGACTGCGTGGTCCCAGGGGGGCCGGTGAGGAGCACAGGCAGACCGGTTCACATCGGGACTTCTGGAAAAGGAATAGCCTTGGACTTGACCAACACCAGTCCCTGGGACACGTCCCCGAACCTTGCGTGAACGTGGGCAGACGACCTGACCTCACGGTGCCTCCGCCAGCACGTGTCCACGATGCTCACCTCTCAGAACGTTGTCCTGAGGGCAGGAGGGACTGAAGGTCGGCGTCACCCAGAATCCACACGGAGGCCATCACGGGGCAGGGGTGAGGGATGAGAGCGCCTACGAGGGCACGTGAGACCCTGGCAAGCTCTCTCTTTCTCCCCACCCTGTGAAGACACAGGTCTTTGGGCCGGGGGAGAGCGCTCCCCAGACCCCCCTGGCCGGCACCTTGACCTCGGACTAGTGGCCAGCAGGACTATGAGAAGTCGTGTGTGTTGTGACTGCTGCACAGGGACCAA
>PVIA01012960.1:0-17906 GCA_004024845.1 Tonatia bakeri
GCCGTGTGCGCCGTGTCTGGAGAACGGGTGGCGACCTCTCTTCTGATGTGCTTTTTAAAGTCGGGAGTAGAGTCTGCCACAGGCACTGGTCTGTTTTTATGGTTTTCCTACCACTTGACACGTTCCTTGCAGAGCTGGCTCTCGGTCTCAGCGGGGACAGCCAGGCACCGCCGGCCGGCTGGTATTGGTCAGCGGCCTGCTTGTCTGTGATGGCTGGGGACCCCGATCCCGCTGACGGGGTGCGCCTGTGCCGTGGTGGCGGGTCCCTGTCCTGCATGACAGCTCCTCTGCTCCCGTGGCCTCCCTGGGTGCCGCAGGCCTGTCCAGGCCACCGTGGGGCAGCCCAGCGCCAGGGCGGACAGGTGTCTGGCACACGTGCCTGGGGCTCTGCAGCTGGCCGAGTGGGCGAGGGGGGAGTGGGGTGCAGCCTCGGGGGGGACGTGCAGTCGTGAGGAGGGGCTTGGGGAAGAGTGCGGAAACACTGGCCTGGTGTTAGCCAGGAGGCGAAATCAGGGTGTCGTTTCTGCGTGTGGAGGCAGCGTGGGCCCGGACAGGTGATGCCGAGGGCACACCCACGCTGCTGGGTTCACACACCTCGGTCTCCGCCTCAGGTGTGAGCTGAGGCTGTGGACGGGTTGCTCCCCTGCTTGCTGTCCACCTCATGGTGCAAGCTGGCTGCTTAGCTCCCTACATCACTCTGGCATCCCCCCAGCAGCACTGGTGAGGCCCCTGGAGAGCACATGTCCTCCCTTTGGAGGTGGCGCCCAGTGGTAGCGCTCGCCCTCCTGCTTGTGCCCTGCCGTCTGGCACAGAAGCAGACGTGAGTTCTGAGTCCGTCGTGCGTGTGTGCACGTGCATGTCTGACTGTGTACGTGTGTGTGAGGTTGCATGAGTGTGTGAGAGCGTGTGCAGTGTGCATGTGTGCATATGCTTGTGTGCATCGTGTGCGTGTGGTCTGGCAGTGGGGTTGTGTGCACCGGGTGGAACCCCTGTCCGACGTACAAGGTGGGCGGCAGGCGGGAGCGGTGGCGCAGAGGCTGGGGCGGGGCGGGGAGTGCCGCAGGGGTGAGGAGGGGAGGCCGAGGGCGGAGGTGTGCCCACATCGCTGGCCCGACGGTGAGCGGTGCGGGGACGTGTGTGAAGGCAGGTGCCTGAGGGTCTCCTCGGACGGTGGTAAGGTTCCCGTGACTCAGAGGCGCCTGTGCACAGAGCCCGGTTCTGAGACACGGAGCCCGGACTGGCGGTTGTCAGGTGTGGGGGCGGGGCAGGGGACGGGGGTCACGATGAAGTCAGCCGTCCTGGGGGTGGCGTGCTGCATGGCGGGAGGGTTGCAGCCGACAACGCCGTAGTGAAAGCTGCCACCGTGAGAAAACCGGGTGTGACTGACGGTGGGGCCGCCCGGCCTCACCGTGGAGGCCACCCCACCTTGTGTGCAGATGCCGTAACGCGGCCTCGTGTCAGTCCTGCCTCCGGGCAGCGGGTCTGTCTCCCCATCGAGGAGGCTCAGCCTGCGTCCATGCATTCAGCCACCGTCCCCCTCCCTCCCGACTAACCGTCCATCCATCTCTCCTCCCACCCACCCCGCCTGTGCGCCCCCCACCCGTTCGTTCATCCCTGCACTCGTTCAGCCAGGTGTCTGCCCGCCCCCATGTCCTCTGCTGACCCGTCCCTCCCTGTGCCTCTTGGGGGCTGCTGCACTCCTGACCAGGGCCTGGCAGCCTCACACGGGTGCCCCCCGGGGCCGGGGGCAGAGGGTGGGTCTGTGAGGGTCTGGGCGGGCGCTGGAGCTGAGGCCCGCGGTCAGCGAGACCCTGCGTTGCCTTGTGTGTCGATAAGAAGTAAGATTGTTAGAATTTTAAGAAAAAGCCTAAACAGCAAGTGGATACTGTTTATGTTTTAACATTGCAACAGGGAAGAGTTGGTAGTGTCTGTTTTAGGTGAAAGAACGCACTTGAAGTTTCCAACGAACCTGCTCTGACTTCAGCACGTGTTTCCTTCCCCCCCAGATCTTCGAGCGGATACTGTTCATATGGGCCATACGCCACCCCGCCAGCGGGTACGTCCAGGGCATCAACGACCTGGTCACCCCTTTCTTCGTGGTCTTCATCTGCGAACACACGGGTAAGGTCCCGTCGGGGCATGCTCCTCGTTGACGTTAGCGAGACCCGCAGTGGCCTCACATGGAGAAGCCGTGGGCTGGGCCAGGGGGCTTGGATCTGACGGACTGCTGCGCAACAGCAGTTTTGGTTAGGGGAGCAAGGGGGTGCGTTTCTAAAGCTCTGCGGGTTTATCATGCAGGGCCTGAGTTGTCGGCCCCCTCCTCCAGGAAGCCTTCCTCCCCTCCACGCCCCAGGCAGGACGGGCTTTCCCTCCTTGGAGGCCAGCGTGCTGTGGCATCTCTCTCCACCCAGCTTTCAGCCGGCGAGTCCTGGGTACCTCCTAGGCGACTTTGTGCTGGGTGTCACCCCTGGTCTCTCAGGTCTGCCCTTTCTCAGAAGGGCCACTGTTAATGCAGTTATCGCAGAGCAGAAGAAAAGCATCGTGTGTGAGGTGTTTGGTATGCAGCGGCCCTCCGGGAGAGCAGGCTTGGTTCCCACCCAGGCAGCTGGGCACAGGGCGTGTGGGCTGTGACCGACGAGGGAAGGTGCCACAGCCAGTCCCGGGGCCCTGCCTCTCCTTGTCCTTCCCGAGTGTAAGTGCCCGGGGGAAAGCCGTCTTCTGTGCATCTGCGTGTGCTGCCGCCCCAGACTCTGCGTGGAGGGCAGGTGCTCGGCCGGCCGGAGCCCCCGGGGTGGAGGAGGGGACAGGATTCACGGCAGCCACACGTGGTTGGGCATTAATGTCTTCATTCATTTGCACCAGAGTGAGACGGGTCATCTGCCTGTTAGGGATCTAATTGAAGATAATATTGCTCAGTGTAATAAGCAGGTTCTTCACGTTGTTTCTCATAAATTAGCAGAATGCTCCTGCATGCTGCACCGGACGGAGATGGACGGGAATGACCGAAGCCCAGTGAAGGACGGGTGGCCCGGGGCTCCGGGGTCCGGGCAGCTTTGGCAGCGAAGGGGTTCCCTCGCGGTGTGTCACCGAGCCACGAGACGTCATGTGTAACCCGAGTCAGGAGCGGTCAAACTGACGGGTGGTTAAGGAAGTTCGGTAGTTGACTAATAAGCGGTGGTTCTTGACAGCCATGTCTCTGGCCGGGAGGCGTGTTCCGCGGCTGAAATGACGGTGCCCAGTGCTGGGACGCGGTCTCCTGTCACGTGGCGTGCCACTTACAAAACTGGGAATGCCGTCGTGACTTTCTGATTTATCGTTGAGGTGGTTTGTTAATTTTCACGGACTCCCACCAGGTTAATTAGTGCGTATTGATGTATTTGATTAGAAGCTCACTAACGTGGAGCTGAGGAAGGAAGGGCAAACCTGGCGAGTTGTTCTCCAGCCGCCCGGAGCGGTGTGTCCTGGGCTTCGGTCTTTCCGGCCTCACGTCCACCGGAGAGAAGTCGCTGGGCCGGCCCGCCCGGCGCCGGGTTTGTCTGCGGGCGTGTGCGTCCTCAGGAACCGTTTTGTCCGTTCGTGAACGGCGAGCAGTCAGAAAAGTTCCTTTTGGAAATAAGCAGAGAGGCTGCGAAGGGGGGACACGGATGACTGACGAAGTAGAAGCAGGTCTGGCTTCTCACGGAGCGAGGATGCAAGTGGAACCAGTAATGCAGTTCTGTTTTTGTCTGTCAGGTTAGCAAAGGTTAAGACGTGGTCCTCAGCGCCTGCGGCGGAGGGGAGAGTGACACTGCCCTCCCTGGGGGAGCAGCCCGTCTGGGCAGCGCCGGGGGCCGGTCGAGGGGCACGGCGCCTCCTGTCTTGAGGACGGGCACTCGTGGGCGTCCATCCCGGGCCCCAAGCAGCCCCCGTCTGGCCTCGGGAAGGTCGAGCGGTCGGGGCACGCTGACCTCCCAGCAGCCTTGAACACGAGTTCACGAGAAGCTCTCTCTCTCTCGGTGTCTGACAGGGGCAGGGCGTGGGCGAAAACGCTCGGGCAAGGAACCTCGTCTCTGGTCTTGGTTCTGGTTCATTGGCAAGCTGCACAGGGCCCTGGCCGGGTGGCGCAGTCAGTTGGAGCGTCATCCTGCACACCCAGAGGTTGCGGGCTAGGTTCCCCGACAGGGCACAGACCTGGGTTGGGAGTTCAAGCCCCCGGTGGGGTGTGTGGAGGAGGCAGCTGATTGATGTTTCTCTCCCTCTGTCTCCCTTCTCTCTCCGTCCCTTCCTTTCTCTAAAATCAATAAAAACATGTCCTCCGTGAGGATTTATTTTTTATGAAAAAATCTTATTTATTTTTAGAGTAGAGGGGAAGGGAGGGAGAAAGAGGAAGAGAAACATCAATGTGTGGTTGTCTCTTATGCATGTGCCCCGTACTGGGGACCTGGCCCACAACCCAGGCATGTGTCCTGACCGGGAATCGAACCAGCGACCCTTTGGTTCTCAGGCCAGCACTCAACCACTGAGCCACACCAGCTGGAACCTCAGTGGGGCTTTAACAACGTTGTGTGTGTGCACGAATGCTGTGGGTGAAGTTCTTGCTCCCTCCCCACCTCAGGAGTCTCACCCCTGTGCCTTGAACGTGACTGTCTCTGGGTCTTCACAGAGGTGACAGACTACAAGAGGCCACTGGCACCTGAATGCTGACCCAGCCAGACTGGAGGGCCGGGCTCAGCAGGGAGCCCAGGGTGGGGGCCGGCAGCCGCCGGGCTCCGGGGAGTCCTGCCCGAGAGCTGGGCAGCCCCGTGTGGCGAGGGGAGCACGGCCCGGCCGGCGCGGTGGGAGGAGTCTCTGATCGAGGAAGGGGCTCTGTGGGCTCGGGGAGGAGGCAGTGGAGGAGACCCCCAGACTGCTTGCCCTGAGCCCTGACGGAGGGAGCAGGGCGGGCAGTGCGGCGTGCGGGCCTGCACTGCACCCCCTGTCCTAGGCCACCGGCGTCCAGGGCCAGCAGGTGGCGCCGTGGAGCCGATCCGGTGCCCGGCAGCACCCGCACCAGCTCTCGGGCATCAGAGGCGGTGCCCAGACCCTGCGTTTGTACCTCCGTGGTGGTCGGTTTGCAGGCCCTGGCTGGGGGCCTCTGCACCCCTTTCCCCAGGGCAGCCCGGGGGTCAGGTCCCTCTGCACCCCCATGCCTGCCGGCGCTAGTGTGCGGAGCGTCCCTAGAGCACGGGGGGGCCCCAGGCATCCTCTCTCCTCCGGAAGGGACCCAGCTGCGCCGGGAGAAGTTTAGTCCCGGTCGGTCACTGGGGGTCTCTCCAAGGGTCGGGAGGTTGATGGTCAGGTCCGGCCCAGTCCTGCCTGGTCGGCAGGCAGTGCCCAGCCCTGGTTTTATCCTTGGTCTGGTGCTCCTCAGCTGACGTTTTCTCCGCTGACGGCACACCAGTGTCTGGGCTGCCGCTTCTCAGCCCTGCGACACACTCGGGGGCTGTGACCTTGAGGTGGACATTGCCCGTGTCGGAAGTGAACGGTCCTGCTGCGGAGCCCCTGCGATCGTGACGCCGCTGCCTTTGCTGAGCCAGAGGGTCGCCTGGCTGCACCGCCCGGAGCGCGGACGTGGGTCCCCGGGTCGGGCGAGGCGGGAGGCCAGGCCGCACAGGGTGTCCCTCGCTCCCGGGGCGGGACACTGAGCACTGCAGCGCAGCCCCTGACACTCGAAGAGGGTTCCTGCGGGGGGGGGGGGGCGGTCCTGGCTGTTGGTCTTTTCGGGGCCATGACTCAAGGATGCCTCCCCACCGGACAGTGTGTCTCCCAGGCCCTGACAGCAGATGGTCTAGTGGGTGAGCTGATCTTGCCAGGCTGTGACCGTGGGGGTGGGGGCCAGCCAGGGTGTTTTCTGCGAGTGGGCCTGCCCCTCGGCTCTGTCCTGGGCACAGCCTGGGCTTCCAGAGTGCTCTGTGGGCCCTCTGTGCCTGCTCCCCGTGGGTGGGCACGCTCCCTGGCAGGGCCGGCTTTCTCATTCCGATGAGGGCCCTGTTCCGGCTCTCTTGCCGTTTGCAAAACACGTCGGTGTGGGGGCTCCGAGCGGAACGCTGTCACTTCGTTTCCCCGAAGAGCTGCAAGCGGCCCGCCCCCCGTGAGAGCTGACACCTCAGCTGGCGCCTCCGTCCTCGGACGCAGCAGGAAGCCAGCCAAACACAAAGAGAAATCCCCCAGGCCTTGCGCGCGGGGTCCGACTGAGGCCCAGCTGCGGAGTGCTCGAGGGAGCCCGGGCCCTAGCGCGGCGTCACTTCCCTGCCCGCCTTTCGGTGCAGGTGGGGCGCGTCTCAGCTTCTAAGGCCCTGGGGGGGGAGCGTGTGGATGGGAAGGTCTCGGGGGGGGGGGGGGGGCCCTGCTGCTGCTGCTGGCGCAGCGCCGTCCACTGGGAACAGAGCCCAAGCCTGCCCCTTGGGCGGGGTCGGTTCTGCAGACTCGGTCTCCCCGGAGGCCCGAGGAGGACGATCACCCGGAGGCCGTGAGTGTGGCCCTGCAGCCGGAGAGGCAGTGTGGTGCGTGGGCGGGGCCTGTTTCCCTTGCAGAGATGCCACACACATTCGCAAAGTAAAATGGAGGGGAACAGGGTTTAAAACCAGGGTGCAGGATTCGGGGGCGCCGACGAGCATCGTGCTGGACGACAGCCAGTTCCTGAGGGTTGGGGACTAGTGTGCTCAGCCGCCTGGCGGGCCGTTTCAGGCCGGCGTCTGCCCTGCACTGTAACACTCAGGGCTCCGCCTCGGGAGGTGTGCTGGGGAGGGGCCCGCGGGGCCTGGGCGCCTGGTCGTCCTGCCAGCCCATCTGCGCCGCCGCTCGCCCAGCCTCTGCTTGCCGCGGGAGGGCGGGCCTGCACGGCCTTGGGAGCCCCGACCTCGGGACGGGGCTGTTGGGGAGTTCCTGCCGCATGCGTGTGGACACACCTTAGAAGCAGTCTGTAAAACGCCGTGGAAAACTTTCAGGTCTCCTTCAGGGATAAATGGCACATTTAGGTTCTCTTACTAGGATGTGAAATGCCTGAGAAGAATCACTTGCAGTCTATTAATGATGCTAATTGGTCGGAGAGGACTGAGAATATTAATTGTCTGCATGTGACGAGGCCCCGGAGCTGAGACCCAGGGAGCGGGGGTGGGAGAGGCGCAGGCTGCTCCTCGGCGGGGCGGCAGCGTCCCGGCGTCTCCGGCCGCGCGGGAGGCACGCCGCGGCGCGCGGTCTCGCCCAGAGCATCTCACCGTGCTCCCGGTGACTCTTGATCCCGTGCTGGGCTGCGTGTGGGCTGCGGGTCGGACCCCGCCAGAGCAACAAAGCTGGGCCCAGAGAGGTGACAGCCCGCCCGGCGGGCGCCCCGAGTCCCCTGCCCCGGGTGATTCTCGTGTCTCTCCCGCGCTCCGCAGAGGAGGAGGATGAGGACGTCGCCGACGTGTCCCGCGTGCCCGCCGACGTGCTGCGCAACGTGGAGGCCGACACGTTCTGGTGCATGAGCCGGCTGCTGGACGGCATCCAGGTGAGCCCGCCCCGGGGCGCGCCGGCCGCCCCGTCTCAGCTCAGCTCTCTGCCACCGGAGCAGCGCGTGCTCCTCGGGGGAACGGTGCGGGAGTGCCGGGGTGGGGGCGCCTACGCCCCGCCAGAGCCTGGGGAGCACCCACCGTCTCTGGGTGCTGGGGAGGAGCTGTGGCCGGGGGAGGAACCACTGCCCCCCACCAGAGGCTGGAAATGCGGGGCGTTGTGGAACAGAAGTGGTCGACAAGGCACGGGAGTCCTTAAAGGGGGTCCCCCAGGAGCGAAGAGCGTGGCCTGGCCGCCTGCAGTCGGTGCCGGGGGGTCGTCGGGGAGCCGGCCCAGCAGGGCTTCCTGCCCTGGCCGGGTGTGAAAACAGCCTGGCCCTGGGCCTGCGGTCGCGGCCCCCGCCCGTCTCAGTCCACTCTGCGGTCTCCGGGGCCGCCCAGGAGCCCGGGCATTTGCTTCCGCGGGTGGGTCCTGCCGGGCATTCGACACTCGGCTGAGACGACTCACACACGCGGCGGCTGGGAAAGCGGCGGCGGTGGTGCTGTTACGAGCAGCGCCTCGGGACTCGGGGGCACTCTGAGGGGGACAGTGTCGCCTCACCGTCCGTGAAGCCCTCCCGTCGAAGCTGACCGGAGGCTCCGGGGCCCACCGCACGGCGCGGTGGCTGAGGGAGGCGCAGCCTCGCTCTGGGAGCCGCGGGGACGGGAGGAGCTCCTGCCCACCCGGCCGTGGCCCGTGGGCGTCTTCTGCACGCGAGTCCGGTGTGCCGAACACATGCAAGTGCCCTCCAGCCCACTGCGGCGTGAAATCTGAAGCCACGTCCGTGGACACTTGTGCTGGCCTCCTCGCAGCCCGTCCGCCTGTCTGGGCTTTTCCCCCACGACGGGCCCTGTGACGTCACCCCTGGTCGTGTGCAGGAGCCCGGCTGGCCGCCGCTGCCCCCCGCCCCGAGCAGAGGCCGTGCAGCCCGGAGGGGCAGGGAAGGGGAAGTTCTCCAAAGTGCAGGCTGTGGCCCAGAAGCTCAGGTGTTGGTCACAGGTACCGGTTATTTTCTCCGAAGTGACAGGTTAACTTTGTTTACGTTTGGGAAAGCGTCTGCCAGATACCCGAGTCTGATTAACCAGTTTGCCTCTTATTACCTCTTTCGAGCACAAATGAGGTTTCTTAAAAGGTGTATCGAATTCACTCTCAGCTCCAACAGTGCAGCGAAGAACTTTGCTTGAAGAAATCGTGTTTCTTGGTTACACATCTCAAGTGCTCTGTGCGTCCTTCCCGTTTGCCACTGAGAATATTGAAAAGGGTTTGCTCAAGGGTCGAGATTTCATACAGTATTGTGAAGTTAAGAACTTTTCCCATGTCATCGAATGAGGTTGCTCCCCCCCCCCATGGTGAGCACCTGGCGTCAGGGAACAGTGTGGTGGCCCTGCCTTCGTTCAGGCTGGCGTGCCAGCCCCCTCGGGGACCCACGGGTGGCTATCTGCGCAGAGGGCTGCTGCCCTTGGGGGGCTCCCAGCATGCACAGGCCCGTGGGACTCTCACGGCAGGGCCCTGAAGATGGGCCGGCCCAGGAGGAAGACGAAACCAGGACGGACGCGGCGAGCCGACGGGGGGTCTGTAGGGGTTGTACTGAGACCCCAGACTGAGGGGCAGGAGCCGGGACTCATGTGGGTTTCGGACGCTTTGGGTGAAGGAAGGGCTTGGCGTGGACAGCGAGGCTCTGCTCAGGGAGTCCTCGGGTTTTCCGAGAGAACCAGGCACGGGGCCGGGTGGGCGACCTTTGGATGCGTCAGACGCAGCAGAAGAGAGGGGCAGCACTGCGGAGTGACAGAGATGACAGCCGGGCAGGACACGACCAAGGGAAAAGCAGGTCCCGAGAGGGCGGGCGTGCGGGGGGGCCGTGCTGGGGGTCAGCTCCGTGCTGACGGAGGACGCTGCTCCCCTTCGTCCGTCAGCGACGCGGGTCTCCGGAGGGAGGGCCACGGCACCGCCCGGAGACTTGGAACTCGGCGGACAGGAGACGACTTCCGAAGACAGGCCCGTGACGCGCCAGCAGAACTGCCCGGTGGCGGCTGGGTGGGAAGCAGGCCGCGGCGGCAGGGCGGCCAGAGGAGGTGGCCGCCGTGTGTGGAGTTCTCCAGGAGAGTGCGTGTCGCGCCGGACCGCACTTAAAGCAGGGTCCGGGGTGTGCTGCTGAGCAGAGCCGCGCCTCAGACGCGGGCGCCCGGAGGGTGCGAAGGGGAGGGCCGGGGTGCAGTCGCACGGCGACGTGGCTGTGGCGTGGCTCATGGAGGAAGTGCGTGGGAAGGCAGTGGCGTGGCCCTTCCTGGTGGCGGTGGACACGCCCTCGGGGCAGGCCCTGGGCTGCAGCAGCTCTGAGCCACGTCTGCGCGTGCACGCATGCGTGGCCGCGGGCGGGGGTGCCGGGCGGGGGGGGGGCACCAGCAGTCGTGGCCGCGCCGCGTCCCCCTGGCGTGGCGTTCGTGCTGCTTCTGCCGATGCTCCCGGCGGGCCTTTGTTACGGCGCATGTTTTTGGAGAATGATTTTCCTCGAGTTTGTGGTTTGTCAGTTCATTTTACCTTGCCAGCGTTTTCTGAGCATCAGAGGATGGTTACTCTGTGACTCGTTCTCTTTCCTCTGGCGAGGCTTTCCTGCGTCCCAGCTGAAGCCCGCTGTTCCGGCCACGGCCCGAGGCGTTCTCCGTGTGCTCCTCGCAGAAGCTCTGTGGTCTTAGTGTCCGCGTGCGGGGCTGTCACGCAGCTCCACGCAGACCGTTCTGTTCACTCCCCTGGGCAGAGCGGCTGGAAGGTTGCCTTTGGGGGGCGAATCCCAGGGCTGGAGAAAGGGCAGCAGTGGCCCCAGCGGAGTGCCCTGCCCTCGGAGCGGACCCCAGGTTTGGGGTGTTGCCTCCTGACTCCTCCAGATGGTTGTGGGGTCCCCACCAGGCCGGAACGTGGCCTTTCTTGGGGAGGGATGAGGAGGGAGACCCCCAGTCCTTCAGGGCAGGCAGCCTCAGTGGGGCCCCTGCTTCCCGACATGCTCTCCTGGGGCCACGGGTGCTGGCGGTTACCCTGACGTTTGCTGGAATTGAGCATCACGCCATCCCCGGGGCCTCTGCCCAAAGCTGCAGGGTCCCCTCTCGCCCATTTCCCGTCCTCGGCCGCTGGTTTCCACGCCCAGCCTGGCTCCTCAGAAAGGCTGCCGTCTGCTTACGTGGCAGCGCGCAGACTCCAGCAGTGCGCTCGGACTGGGGTAGGAATCTCCGTCCGTCACCACATTTCCAGAGGGAAATTAAGTGTTAAAGATTGACCCTTGTGCGCTCAAGCCCAAACCAAAATTTCTTTCTCCGTTCAAGTTCAGGTATAAGACCCACAGAGCGTCCGTAACTGTGACCTGTCCTCCTGGGGCCTCACTGGGGCACCCACCACCCCCCTGGGCCCAGGAACCCTCTCTGCTCCCCACGAGCCTCAGACAGCCCACGCCTCCCTGGAGCTCGTGTTCAGCAGGGTCCCCCGGCTCGTCACTCAGTCTAGAAAACACGTCCTGCCCAGGCCCCTGTGGCCACCACCCCCGGGAGGGCCTGTCCTCCATGCTGCCAGGGGTCACACGGGGGCCTTGGTTCCGCAGAGTGACGTGGGGCATGCAGAGCTCCACAGCTGTGCCCCGCAGACGGACGGTCGGGACCCCGGGCCTGTCGCTCGGACCCACGCAGGAGAAGTCTCCTGGGAACAGTTGGGTCCAGCCTGCTCGTCCCCCACATCTGGAGGAGACCTGCTGCCTCACGGGCACCTCTGGTTCCGCGCTGCAGTGACGGCCACTCCTGCTCCGGGCAAGACACGGTGTGTCTGCATGTGCGCCTGTGTTAGACATGGAGGGAGTGTGGCCGAGGCGGGAGCCAGGCACCCTTCACTCGGGCCCGCAGCCTTAGAGACCACGGCTGGCTGGTCACAGAAACTGCCCCCCCCACCAGCCCAGTACCCCCGGAGCCCGTGGCACTGTGGTGCTGCCACCCTGTCCCAGGGCCTCTGTTAGGCGCCTTGGGGGCCACGTGCCCCTTTGTCCCCGCATCAAGTCTGGGGTCTCCGAGTGCTGTGGACGTGTCCCCTCTGAGCAGCACACCTGCATGGTTGGCCGTCCAGGAACGTCACCCCGCAAGCATTTTCCATGTCATGTCAGATTGCTCCCTACTTCCCCCCCGGGCCCTGCATGCAGGGCGGCGGTGGCAGGCAGGCGGCTGCTCACGTGCTGCCCCCACAGACCTGCCCCCACGTGGGAGAGGCTGGCACCCTCGTGTGCCCCTCCGGTGTGACAGCAGCAGGCGTATCCCCCACTGTCTGCAAGGCCACGGAGACTCCCCTTTGTTGGCCTTGCGCTTGCCTGTGCTGGGCCTGGGCCTCCCCCGTGTCGCTTGCTGAGGACAAGCCGCCCCCCAGCTCTGCCCCGTGGGAGCCGGCAGGAGCCACGTGCTCCATGGAGTTCAGGGTCCAGGGTGAGGCACTGTGGTCTCTGTTGCTCCGGGGTCTGTGAATACCTTCGCATGTCCTCAGGGGTCTTAGGGCCCCTACAGGACACTCCCTAGGCCTCCTGGGTCAGCTTCTGGGCTACTCTGAGCAGCCGCCACAGCCGTGGTCTCTCTGGGACCTCGGGATCGGGGTCTCATGGGGCTGTCGGGGGGCTGGCCGTGTCCCTTCCGGAGGCTCTGGGGCAAACCCGTGCCCTGGCCTGTGCAGCCTGCATCCTTGGCCTGCCCCTCCCCACCTTCCAAGCAGCAGGCTGGTACGCCTCGTGTTGCTGTGCCCTGACACGACTCTCCTCCGGGGCTACGCTGGGCGCACTGGGATGACCCAGGGGGACGGCCCGCTTGCGGCAGTCTGTCGGCAGCCTGTCGGCAGCATGAACCGCCTTTGCCGGCTGCCGGGGCTGGGCCCTGGGCATCGGGGGCTGTCGTGCGGCCTCCCATGGCCACCAGGGGGCGCACACCCATGCCCGTGTGAGTCCAGCAGGAGCTCGGCTCCGAAGGGCCAGGGCGCTGGCCGAGGCGCCCGTAGGCCGCTGTGTCGGGGGTGCCCAGGCCGGGAGGAAGGGGTGCCAGCCGCCCTTTGGCCAGGCTGTGTTCTTGGTGGTGACAGTACTGGTCCTGGGACCTCTGTCCCCGCGTGCCATCTGCATCTGGGACCTGGTCCCCGAGCCCTCCGAGCAGACCTGGGCGGCAGCATTGTCCTTCCCCTTTGCTGGGTCCGGAGGCCACGTGGCCCCTGAGCCGCTGTGCCAGGCTCCCCTGCGGGTCCCCCCGACCGACGCTGTGCTGACGCTGTGCCCCCGGGGCCTAGGCTGCCCCTCCCGTCTCAGTCCGTGAGCCTCTTCACCTGAGTTCACCAGGAGTGGCCACACACCCACTCTCTCCCTGCTCAGGGACCATGTGGCTGGCCCTCTTCGGGTCACTGGTGTGACGTGGCGCTGCCGGCACTGGACACAGGCACCACGACACATGGCTGCCGCTCCATGTGGCCGTGTTGCTTGATCGCTGCCCGAGTGCCAGTCTGCGTCCAGCAGACGTGTCCCCAAAATGAGCTCTGCCTGCTGAAGCCTGTCTGTTGCATTTCAGTGCGAAGGTCTTACATTGACACTCAGAAGTGTCCCTCGAATGTCCCTGAGACGGGCACCTCAGGGCTGACCCCCTGACCTCAGAGTCGGACTCGTGAGCACTGCCATGCATGGGGTCCACAGCCCGCCGAACAGGCATGCGCAGTCTGCTAGGTGGTCCTCCCGTGTCCCACTGCCGGGTCCCCGAAGAGCATGTGTCCTGGCCGTGTGCGTGACACTGCTCGTCTTTCTGTAGGACAACTACACCTTCGCCCAGCCGGGGATCCAGACGAAAGTGCGGATGCTGGAAGAGCTCGTGAGCCGGATTGATGGTGAGCCAGCCCCCTGGCGGGCCGGGGTCGGGGGTGGGGGACGGGCGGGGGAGCGGTGGGAGGCGGCCCGCCCAGCTCGCCCCTGGCTGGTACAGGGCAGCTGCGCATCCTGCTGAGGCCCCGTAGTCAGGGGCGCCCCCCTTTGTGGGGTGACAGGTGGGAGGGCCGTCCCTGTGCAGTGCAGGGAGCTAAGCGCACCTCGAGTGGGCAGCCCTGCGCCCTGTTAGGCCCGGTGACCGACCGTCCTGGCCGGGGAGCCAGCGCGCTGTGCACGGCCATCCCTCGTCCCGTCTCCCGCCTGCGCCTCACTCTGCTGCCGGGGGTGCCGGCGTGATTCCTCCACGGAACCCGAGTAGTTGCCAGGTCTGGAGATGATAATGTCTTCCGTAGTTCGGAGAGATTGGAGCATGTGCCCAGGCCATCGCAGATTGTGCTTTCGTGTTTCAGTGGGGGTTTCGCGACGCTCTCTACCGTCCCCCGAGCAGTGATCCCCTCGCGACGCGCTCGCTGCCCGTCACCCCCAGCAGTGAAGTCCAGTTAAGTGTGAGTGCAGAGCGGGTGCCGGCCCTGCCAAGCCTGTTCTCCCGGCAGTTTGTTCAGTTAGCGAACAGAGCATTAACGGGGATGCGCAGTGGAACCAGGCGTGGAGCTGTGACACGGGCGGCCGGGGACGGGGTCCGGAGGGGGAGGTGGTCTCCCGAGGAGCCCCCAGGGGGAGCTGGCGGGCGTTGTGCTGACCGTGCAGAAAACGGCGCCCGCTGCCCTGTGGGCGTGGGGCCTGCGGACAGCCTCGGCGGCAGTGGGCGTCTGCGCGAGAAGGGCAGTCGGTCTGCGGGACGCTGGCCGTCGCCGCCCACGGGGCCGGGCAGCCCAGGTTTCCGCCGCGTGTCTGAGGTCACTGCCTGGTCTGCACGCTGGGAAGCCTGACGGTTCTGCTCCTTCGGTGCGGCACGCTGAGCTGCTTTGCGGCCCGTCCGCTCCGAGTGCGTGTCCTGCAGTCCGGTGCGCTAGCTGTTCCTCCATGGCGAGACCGCCCTTCGGTTCCTCGGACGCTTGTGCGACCAGCCGCTTCAGACCGCCCCCCGGGCCCGTTTGGTGCTTCCAAGGCCGGTTTGCGGGGGTGTGAGTTCCTCCGCGTTCTGGCTCGCTCGTCCCCTCCGTGATCTGCGAGGCAGGTTCTGCGTGCGCATGGGGGGTAGGAGGCCGTGGCGAGGGCCCGTTTGCCCCCGGGCTGCAGCTGGGGACGTGGTTGGACGGCCCCGCTCTGCGCCGTGTGGTTTGGGAGGCTGGGCGCCGCAGCGCTGCTGGCGCTTGCTGAGCGGGCGGCTGTGGCGGCCGGAGGCCCCCACCCGAGGCCGGCCTGTCTGTCCGTCAGTTGTGTTTGCCGCTGGGCGTGTGAGGACGGCTGCTTCCTCCTACAGGTTTCCGTGCCCAGAGGAGGCTCGTCCGTCCCAGGTCACACTGTGTGGTGTGTACTCTCCCAGTGAACCCTGAGGGGACTTCTGTGATGGCCCCAGGACAGCAGTGGGCCGCTTTCACGCAGGAGACCGGCAGGAGGGACAGACTTGGACTCTGCAGCTGGTGGGAGCCGTGCCGCGGGTCTCAGCCACCTGACACCCCCTCCGCCATTTCAAGCAGTCACCTCGTGGGGGAAGAATTTGTGGGCTTGGAGCCTTTCCTGGGACTGTAAAGATTTTATTAAAGGCAGGCTATGCAGGGAAGAAAAAATTGCCTGTAAAAAACCACTGCCCCATTTTTGCGTTTTCAGAGAAGAGGAGCGTTTATTCCAGGGCTCGGGCACTTCGACGGGGAGCGCACTTCGTGGGCTCGTTGAGGGAGGGGAGGTGCCGCGGGCCTGGCCCTGGCAGCCTCACGGGGCGGGCGGGGCGGGCCCCTCGGCCGGCCGGCCCAGCCTTTTTGGCACCAGGGGCCTGTGTCCTGGGAGAGAGTTTTTCCACGGACGGGGGGCAGGGATGAGGAGGCGGAGCTCAGATGCCCACCTCCTGCTGGGTCCCAGGTTCCTGACAGGCCATGGATGGGGACCGGTCTGTGCCCGGGGGCTGGGGACCCCTGCCCTGCCTGTGTGCCCTCTGAGGCCTGGGAGAGGGACACAGCCCTCCTGGAGCATCGGCACCTAGGCTGGGGTCCACTGGGGGGACCCCCGGGACGGGTGGGGTCTCTGCTGGAGCGCCGGGGCAGGCAGAGCCGCGTCTGCCCTGGAGGGGCTGCGGGGTGTGAGCCATCTGCACTGGGCCTGTCCCTCCTGGGGTCCCTGCTGTCCTCTGCAGCCACCTCCTGTCCCACCTGCCAGCCCGTCCCCTCCACTCCCAAGTTCGCTCACTGTAGCTCCCAGCTGCAGACGTCCCGCTGGCCCGTGTCTCCGTCTCTCTGGAGAAGCGCCCTGCGGCCCCCGCTCCCCGCCCATGTTCTGTGGCTTCTTGTCTCTGCTGCTCTACGCCTGAGTGAGGGCGGCAGTTCCGTGGTGAACGCCCGAGGTTTGCGCACCCGACGTCTGTGGCCGGGACACCCGTCAGCACGGATGACGCTACCCGAACCTGGGAAGGCTGAGGGTGGCGGTGGCCGTCACTGTTAAAATCGCGTGCTCTGACCCGTGTGACAAAACCGGGGCGTTTTCTTGGGGGAGCAGCCCCCCCATGCGTGTCCGGGGTGCAGGCGCACTCCCCTCCCTGCGTGTCTGAGTCGAGGCTCGGTGTGACTTCGATGACATTTCTCGGAAAGCTGTCCGGGCTGCGGTGCGAGGTTCAGGAGAGAATTCAGTTACAGCCGCTGAACTGGGTTCAGCTCTGGCCGCCCGAGTGAGAACGTTGTTGTTACCGCTTCGAGGGGCGTGTCAGGGATCGGAGCCTGAGCCTCGGCCGCTCCAGCCCCGGCCGCTCCTCCAGCGGAGGCACAACGGGCTCCCTGTGCCCTGCGCGCCCGTGTCCTGCCCGTGACGGCCACGGCTGACGGGAGCAGCGCAGCGAGGCCGTGTCCTGCACGGGGCGGGCGTGCGGACTGGTGGTGGTGCGCGGAGCTCGGGCTGGCCGTCTGGACCTGTGGGGGCCACGAGGCCGGCATGCCGCAGGCTGTGCTGTCCTGCCTGCCCCTCGTTCAGGTGTGGCCCTGTCCCTGGACCTGCTGCTCAGGGGCCTGCCCGGTGTGCATGCGGCTCTGTGTCCCTTGGCTCGGCCCCGTGGAGCCTGGCCGGGTCGCTTGGACGGCAGGCCCTCCCCGCCGGCGCTGCCTCTGGGACCCGGCGTCCTCTGTCTCGGCAGGGGCACGACCCTTGTCAGGCGGGTCCCTGTGGCTGCAGGGAAGGCTGCAGGCGCGTTTTGTTGCGTGTCTGTGAGGAGGGGTGCACGCATCACCCGGACACACGACACGCAAGACCCCAGGGAGGGAGCCAGTCTGGTGTGACGCAGACACAGTGGGTGAGGAGCACGCACCCTGGTTCCCGCCCGGCCCGTCTCTGACCCTGAACTTGGCTGCTGCAGCTGGCATCGGTGAGGGGCCTCGTGTGCCAGGCAGGGCCCCGGTCCCTCCCCCGGGTGCTTGGCTGTGCCGGCCTTTCCCAGCGGTGCGGTGAGGTGTGTGTCCACGGGCCCGGCCCCGTCTCTGGCCTCCGCTCCTGCCCACTGGGGGTGCAGTGTGTGCTGTGGGCTCAGTGAGCCGCCCGGCCCGCCTGTGCCCCAGAGTTTCCTGGGGGGCAGCAGGCTGCAGCCTGGTCGCGGCGAGGCCACCGCCAGACCTGTCCCCACTGCTGCGGTCCCTCTTGGGACCCCTAGCCATCATCTTGTGCCTTCTGGTGCCTCACCCTCCACATGGCCCTGAGGGGAGGGAGGAGCTCAGAGCATCAGGTGTGTCCAGTTTCGAGAAGTGAGCTGTGACTTCACCCCTCGGCCCGCAGCCCCACAGTGCCGTGAGCTGGGGGCCTGCATGTGCTGGGGGGCTGGTGGAGAGGTTGCCCCGTGCTCTGGGGCTCCCACAGTGGCGGTGGCTTTGGGGGCGTCAGTGTGGTGTGCAGGGGACTGTCCCCTCTCCCACGTGGGTGTTGGGGGCCGGGGCAGCCTCCACGTTTGCTGTCCTGTCCGGTCTCTGGATGGTTGGTTTCCTCGTGTGCACGCGTGAGGGAAAGACACCGCCCGGTCAGCACAGCTGACGCACGGGGGCTGACTGGGCGAGAGTGAGCTTGTCCAGCGACTCCTGCGGACGTCCGGGAGCATCCCGGCATGCAGCGGTCCCGCCCCGCGGGAGCCCACCTTCCTCGGTGCTGCCGTGGCCTCTGGGCTTCCCTGGCTGCTCCCGCTGACCACCCAGCGTGCAGCGTGTCGGGACAGCGTGTTCTCTGGGGTGGGGCTCGATGTGCAGGGGTTTCCAGGCGTCCCTCCCACGCCCGGGCGGTCCGCCCGAGGCTCTGGACACCTGCTCTGCCAGGGGCTCGGGCTCTAGGCCCAGGACAGAGGCTCTGCGGCTTAGGAGCCACG
>PVIA01012960.1:18006-34906 GCA_004024845.1 Tonatia bakeri
TGTGACGTCCGTGGGTCGTGATTGAGAGGCTTTTTTCCTTAACGATGACATCTTTGTGACCCTCTGTCCCGAGATGGATGTTCAGAGTTTATTGCCAAGCCGAGACTACTTAATTAAAGTAGAGACTTCCAAATACAGCAGTTCTCCTTGACCTTAAGAAGGAGAAGTGGTCTTGGTCGTGAAGGCAGGCCATCAAACCTGGCTTGGAAACGCTTCCCCAGGGTCGTTTTGTCCGTGGTCGCCGGCTGCTGGAGGGGCTGTGAGCCATTTTCTGTCCCTCGCCGTAAAGAGCCAGAGTCCGTTTTCCGCTGTCAGGTCGTGTCCGAGCCGGCGGCTGGCGGAGACGGTCACTGTGATGGGGTCGTTTCCTTTCCAGCCCGTGAGCCGCCGGCCCTCCCTGAGAGGCTGTGGGGCACCTCCTGCCTTTACACAGGTGGCCAGCGGTGGCCCCTCGGGGTTCTCTGCGAGTGGTCCACGGGGCCGTGGTGGCCTCCCAGTGGTCCTCTGGCTGCAGTCACACCCCCGGCCCCCGCCCAGGGGCAGTGCGGGCCGAGCGGGCTCGGGCAGGTCCGTCTTTTGCCCCGTGCTGGCGCCCCATCTGCGGGCGTGCGCCTGTCTCCCTGTTCAGGGGCTGCTGCCAGGCAGGCGGCATGGGCACGGGGCCTGCAGCTTCTCCTTACCTGCCGCTCGGGCCCTGCAGCCCCGGCCTGGCCTCCTCCGAGTGTGAGACCCTCCACACTTTGGATGGCCCCGGGTTGGCAGGACACGGCCGCATGACCGAGGTGGGCGGGTTTATGCTGCAGACGACAGCAGGCACTAGATACTGGGGCTCTTTCCCCGAGAGCCCGCTGTGGTCAGATGCTGGCCTGTGTGGTGCCGGCCCTGGCCCCACCGCAGACCTGGGCTCCGGGGCCTCGGACATGCCGCTCAGAGTTGTTCCCTCTGTCACGTGTCGGCGTCTCTGCTCCGAGACGTTGAGTGGGACGTCTTCTCTCCCTCAGAGCAAGTCCACTCCCCTCACCAGGTCTGGGCCTCAGCCCGCAGCCGTGGGGGGAGGCGGCCAGCCACAGCCGGGCTCCGGGAAGGGCCCTCTCTGTGGACCTGCTGGGCTCAGCCATCCCGTCCGTCCATCCGCCCATCCGTCCCGACTCATGGAACAGCCTCCCCCGTCCTCTTCTCTGCTCTCACGTCCGTTTGTCAGTTTGCCGCCCTTGACCCGTCCTTGTCTGATGGGGACTGGGAGGGCGTGCACCGCCCCCTGTGGTCCGCTGGGCTCGGGGCTCCGGGCGGGGCGGGGGCTGCGACTTCTCTCTTTCTACCCTCTCGCAGTCCCGAGACCGTGTTAAGTTACTGAAACAACTCTGCCTGTCAGTCCCCAGGACGCCTCCGTGGGGAGCAGGGTTTCTTGGAAGAAGGCAGTGGTGGTCGTCGAAGGGCGGTCAGGTGCATGAGTGAGGAACAGGGTCCCCATCAGGATGTGTGCCTGGTGACGGCCGTGGCCGAGGTCGGGAACACCTGCGTGTCATCAGCCCGCCGACCCCACGCCCTCCCGGGCTGCGGTAGGGGCGGGGCGGGCGCTGTCGGAGGTCCTGTCAGGGCAGGTGTCCCCGTGGCTGGTGCCGGCCCCGACCCGGGCCTCTTCCGCTCAGTCTGTCTGTGATGCTGCTCCTCCGCTCCTCTGCTCGTGGGTTGTGGCGGCCCAGGAGTCCACAGGGAGCCGGACACCGGCCTGGCCACAGCCTCGCGCAGCCGCTGGAGGGCTGTCCTGCTGGCCCGAGGGGTGTGGTTCTCTGGGCCGGAGCCTCCGCTGGGGACTGTTTCTGAGCCGAGGGAGGCTCGCAGCCCTCCCTCTGTGGGCCGACCGCCGGAGAAGGGCTGGCAGGGGCTGGCCCCTGGGCTGTGCCCCCGGTATGGCCGCCACCGTGCCGGGGATGCTCCTGAGAGAGTGCTGGGTGCTCCCTGCTCTCCAGCAGAGAACCTGGAGCACTGGGAGCCTGCAGACCTGTCCAGAGCCGCCCGGGGTTTGAACCGAGGCTCTCCTAACTAGGCAGCCCGAGGTCTGTCCATTGCCTTCCTCCCCCGCCCCCCCAGCTTTGCCCCCTTGCCCCCACGGCACAGCGCCAGGCCCGGCACCGCACCGCGCCTCGTGGAGCTGTTAGTAGGTCCCTGAACGGAAGAGGCCTTCTCGGCTGTAAGCGGCCACGTTCGCTCTCAGGGGGCCGGCTTTTGTCCTTTCATCTGCTGATTGATGAGAGAGTTGAAACGTCCCCCTGAATCAGAGCCCATTCAGGGTGCCGGCGACGTTGCCGCGTGCGTCTGCCCCCAGCCTGCGGAGGGGCTTTGAACAGCGTCCTCCGTAAGGCGCCCGGGCGCGGGCAGTCGTGCTCCCTGCCGGCCAGGCGGGCGGGCGGCTCCGGACAGTGCCGGCCCCGCGGACGCAGCCTCTGGTTCGTGCCGAGTCCGCAGGCTCCGGGGGCTCTTTCCCTCCCAGCGTAGGTCCTGGGGTGTGACGTGTTTGTTCAGTTTAGTTTTATTTTCAGTCAGGAAGACAAGATGTTTCAGCAGAATTTTCAGCTTGCAGCCCTGCTGAGAAAGGTGGCCAGCAAACGTGGTGGCTTCTCTTGCGTGCCACCCGACCGGCCCCTTGCTGGTCTGGCTCTGGTTGGCGTGGAGCTTGTGGCGCCGTCCCCGCGTTTCTGCTCCTCGAGGTTGACGGGCCTCACCCACTGTGGGTGCCCTGCCCAGCCCCTGGTCGACGGTGCTCTGGCGTGCTAGCTCCGGCCGCCCGGAGGGCGGCGTTTCGAGGGAGGAGTGGGTGCCGGCGAGAGCAGCGGCTGTGCGGGCCCCGTCGCGGACGCAGAGCTGCCCGGCGCGGCTCCCAGGCCTCGCGGGGAGGACACAGGGTGTTGGGACGGGGCGAGCCGTTCGGACCGCGGGTGAGAATGAAGCCGAGCGCTCATTTCTGTCTCACACTCGCTTACGTGCCGCGTCTGGAGCTTTCTGTGGGAGGTCTGGAAGCACCCGTGAGCTGTTTCCAGGGCTGCCTTTCCGGGCAGGACGGTGGGGAAGGGAGCCCCGAGGGGAGGGTGTGTCCGACAGGGAGTAGGTGAGGCGGGTGCAGAGGGCAGGCGTTAGCAGCACCGGGCGGCCCCTGTGAGAGCCCTCACGCAACCCGCACCTGCTGCACGGGACGGCTCCCCCCGCGCAGGCCCTCCAGGGGTCACAGTCCCCGTGAGGTTGTGGGGAGGTCGCTGTGGCCGGCGGCATTTTCGCTTCCTGCAGTGACCCCTTGCCAGGTGCTGCAGCCCTGCAGAGCGACTTTGTCCCCGATGGGGCACTGTGGGTGGGGGGAGGGGCGGGGGTAAAGCCTGGTCCCTCTCAGGGGCCCAGCAGACCCCACCGTGCCCCCGACCTGGAACCTAGAGGCTCCTGGCCCAGGGCCGTGCCGCCTGGCCCCACCACCCAGGCCCGGGAGCAGGGGGCGTGTGCCTGAGTGAGGTGGGGGGGCTGGCGAGCCCATCTCTCCTTCCAGACCTCCGGACCCCAGCCAGTGTCCGGCGGGCCCTCCCGGGCAGGGGAAGGGCCTCTGCCTGTTGGGCCGGGCGGCGGGTGACCTGGTTCTGCCCGCCCCTTAGCAGGGTGGGCGTGGCCCCCGAGGCCGGCCCGGACGGCGCCCCTGACGCCGGCCGCGTCTGTGTCCCACAGAACAAGTGCACCGGCACCTGGAGCGGCACGAGGTGCGGTACCTGCAGTTCGCCTTCCGCTGGATGAACAACCTGCTGATGAGGGAGCTGCCCCTGCGCTGCACCGTGCGCCTGTGGGACACCTACCAGGTGAGCGCGGTCCCCGCCCTGCCCGGGCTGCGCGTGCAGGGGGAGTGGGCTCCTGGGGCGACAGCAGGCCCGGAAAGCCCGACTCTGGCGTCCCTGTCGACGGAGTGGATGTGGCAGGGAGAGGACGTGCTGGCGCGGGGCGTGGAGCCGGACGTCGCTCCGCTGGGCCGTGTGGTGGCGGTGTTGCACCCCGGCCCTCGTGCTCGCTGGTGGTCCCTGGGCAGACCTGGGGCTCCGCCGTGGGTCCGAGCCACGTCTGCCACGAGCGCTCCCTTGCCGTCTGCCTTTGCTGCTTGTAACAGCCTGTGAAGACGTGTGTCGGCGCCGTGCGGGAGCCTCTGCTCTCCCCGGGTGTGACAGCGCCTGTCTCTTCGGGTCACTTTTCTGGCGTGGACCGCCTTTGTCCCCGGGTGTCCCGTTGCCTACGCCAGCCCCTGTCCATCTCGTTGGGGTTTGGCTGCAGCCGAGGCCAGGCCGCGGTGGCCCGTGGGCGCCCGGCAGGCCGAGTCACGCCGTGGAGGGGTTGCTTGTCCTCCCTGGGGAGCGGCGCCCCTGCAGCGGGCAGCAGCGGCCGTGGGGACGAGCTGGAACTGCCTGGGGCGCAGTCTCGGTCACAGGGGTCCCCACACCTGCGAGTCCTCCTACACTTGTCTCCGTGAGTCCCTAGAACAACAGCCCGAAGCTGTGCCCTGACGCCGACTGAGTGCCGCGCGTGCTGGCTGTGTCCGTGGTCCCAGGCCTCGAGGTTGGGCTTGGTTTTCCTGGTCACGCTGTCCTCACTGCGGTCACTGCAGGGGGTGCAGTGCGGGTGTCGGGATTGGCCTGGCCGGGCGGCTCCACTGGTTGGAGCGTCGTCCGTGCACCAAAGGTAGCGGGTTCCGTCACTAATCTAGCACCTGCCTAGGTCGTGGGTTCGGTTCCCAGTTGGGCACATGCAGACGGCAGCCAATTGATGTTTCTCTCTCTCTCTTCCTTTCCCCTCTTTCCTCCTCCTCTCCTTCCCTTCCTCCCTTCCTCTCTCGAAAGTCAATAGAATATCCTTGGGTGAGGATTTAAAAAAAAACAAAACAGTCCAATCTCCGACTTGGGTTGTGATATTCTAGGGACTTGGCAGCTACAGAATTTCTGAGCACCAGCATTTGTTGGGACGTAAAGCCTTTCCTTGGGCCGTTTGGCCAAAGCAGCTGCCAGTCTGGCGCCACTGGCCAGGTCCCGGGAGCGAGCTCGGTCTCCCGTAGACGGTGAGCACTGGGCGTTTGCGACGGCTGAGGCCATCGGTTGCCCCACCCCTCGTTACACGCGTGGAGGGCTCCTTGTGTTGCAGTCCCCATCACGGATGAATTCGGTGTTAAGTCCATCACATTCTGAGGAGCCAGGAAGGGGACCACGCGTCCAGGGCTCCCCACCCCTCGCTGAAACCCAATAGGTATTAAAATTTAAGCACAAAGTGTGGCGTCTTTATTGAGTTAATTTTCCTGAAACTAGATTTTGTCACGAACTGACTTGTTTGTGCCGTGGACTCATTTTTGATTGGATGTCCCCGTTCATAAATTCTTTTGTATCTGAGAAACTGGGGGTGTTTTCATCTTGCAGGCCCAAGCCCCGTGAAACCACATTGCGTCTTTGGCCGTGAAAACACACAGTGATCACAGGCGGCAGGTGGCGGTCCCTCCCCCCAAGCTGGGGCTCGGCGGCAGGGCCCTTGTGGTGTGGGAGCTCCGTGGCCCCTGTGGGCACCTCGAGGGACATGTGTGGGGGCAGCTCAGTGACCCGCACCCGCTCCGCCCCGGGCCCCTCGCCAGGCAGGGCAGGGACGTGTTTCCTCTCAGACCTGGGAGGGCGTTAGAGCCACAGACTACTGGAAGTTACTTCCCTAGCGGGAGATGGCCCTGCTCCTGGGCGGCTGGGCTGTCCGGGGCTGTCCCCTGCGCCCGCCCTGGGAGGACGAGTCGCCCTCCTCAGCCGGCCGGCTGGCACGTGGGGGCTGGCAGCCTCGGGTAGGAGGCACAGCTCCGGGCTTGGTCCTGTGCTGGCGGATGGGGCTGGCCCCTCCCTGACTCTTGCCCCCCGTCCCTGCACCAGCCGCTGGCGCTCCTGGTCTGTGTCCGTGAGGAAGCCAGCAGGCTTCACTGCCGTGTGCAGGAGAGCAGTTGTAGGGGGGCCCGGGGCACTTGGCCTTTCCTCCCGGACACCACGACGCCCACGCCCGCATTGCGTCTCGTCAGAGTGCATGCCGTCCTCTCCTGAAGGACCGGTGGCGGGAGACAGGGCGTGGAGAGCAGACCAGGCATAGGTGGCCCTCCTCTCCTCCCGCAGGTGACAGCTCCTGGGCAGGGGGCGGGGCCATCACAGGTGAGGACAGCCTCCAAAGACGCCTGTCCGCCAGCTGCCAAACGGAAGGGGGCGTGGAGCAGAGGTGGGTCTGAAGGCCAGCGGGGCGGCCCCACAGGCGAGTCTGCCACTCTCATCGCCTGGGTGCTGCTGCCTGGCTTCCCTGCGGACCGGATGGGAGGAGCTGGGCCCAGGAGGCTGGCAGAGCAGATTCCCCGAAGGGCAGGAGGCTGAGCCTCCCTCCGAACCGGAGGGCTGTGGGAGCTTGGTGGGCCCGAGGCGACTCAGCCCCTCGGGGTCTGCGGTGGCCCCAGTTCGCGAGGCTTGTTTTCCTGAATCTGTCGGCACGCCGTTGGAGTCTCGGTGGGGCCCCACCAAGTGTTGCAGGGTCACTTTGCTTGGCTCAGGGCCTTGATTAAATCCCTTCCAAGCGGGTCCCAAGGCCCCTGCATTCTGAGTAAGACGCTTCCGAGACCCCTGCCCCAGCACTCCCACAGGCCGCACTCTGTCCCTACGGCTTCGGGTCTGGGCACTCACACTGTCTGCCCGGGGTGCCGCCTCCCGGAGCAGGGCCACCGCACGGGGTTCCGAGCAGAACCCGGGCCTCTGGGCCCACTGGGCGGGGGAGGTGACACGAGGGCCATCGGTCTGCAGGGCGTCTTCGTCCCAGCGCAGCTCTGAGCCACCCTGTGGGGACGCGGGATGGGTCCTGACTGTGAGGAGAGGGCGTGTTGGGGACATTTCCCTGGAAGCCCCGGTGGAACGGAGTCTGCGTCCCGGCTCGGCACCGCGCCGGGAGCCTGCCCATGGGCTTGCTGCTGGGAGTCCTCCTGGAGGTGCCTGTTGGGCCCGGGGTTGGGGCTCCCTGAGGACAGCGGGGCCCAGCCCGTGGCCTGCTCTGCAGCCAGCCCTGACAGGCGGCGGCAGGAGGCTGCTGTCTGGGGAGAGGCGGGCTGCAAAGTTGCGGGGGGAGGAAGCCTGTTTCTCCCCAGGTCCAGTTCTCAGTGCACGAGGTGGCAGAGAGTGGGGACCCCTGGGCCCTCTGCCCCGGGCCCTCACGTCTGCAAGCCAGGCTGCTGGAGCCCCCAGCCAATGCTGGGCTCGTCCTGCGGAGTCTGAAGTGAGAACGGCTGCAGGCCTCTCAGGAGGCCGAGCTGAGGGTCCTGGCTCTGTGGCTTTATGTTGGGCCATCTGCGTGGCTGGCACAGGGCGGGTCCCTGCATGGTGACGGGGAGCTGCCTTTCATGGTGCCTCTGTCAGGCCCATCGGCTACCAGAGCTAGCACCTCCACACAAAGGGAAATTTGAATATGCATGAAGTCTGCATTGTTTGAGAAATATTGCAAGTTTTTATTTCTTGAGTATTCAAAAATGGCAATGCATATGCAAATGTAATTTAATCAGCTCATTCTTACCTTCAGCGTTCAGCTGCTGAGGGCTTTGTGGCAGCAGGCTTCCAATTTGGGGGCATTGAGGACACGGCCCCCCTCACCCCCACCAGCCTCAGAGCCAGGCTTTGTGCTTGGCAGAGATGGGTTCTGACGTGCTGCGTGCCCGTCCGCGCCTTTCCCTGTGCCCGCTCTGCTGCTGTGCTGTGAACCGGCCGGAGGCACGGGCTGGAAGCGCTGGCCCTGGGCCGCGGCTGTCTCTCTGACTTGGCGCAATGTGGCCCTGGGCGAGTCTGGGGGCCTTTCTGGGCCTGAGGCACTCCGGGCTGTGGGTGGTGCCCAGTGCGTGGTGCTGGCAGGTGCTCGGAGGAGGGCCAGGCCACAGGCGCCGTGCCGCTGCGCCCCCTGGGCGTGCATCCTGGGTCTGGATCTGAGGTCTGGTCCGCAGACGCCCTGTTGAGACGTGAGTGCTCATGGGACTGGTGCTGTGGGCAGGCGAGGGTCCCAGGAGGGTTTCTCAAGCTGGAGTCGGCATTCTGTCCCCAGACACCCTTGCGCGTGCGGTCAGGGGAACCTCTTCCCCGTGCGGCAGCTCCAACCAGCTCTGGGTGGGGCTGGCCCAGTGGCATGTCTGCTGCCCTGAGAGGCTGGCCTGCTCGGGAGACAGAGCCTGCACAAGGCTCCTGGAAGGCTTGGGGACAAGTGGCACAGCCCAGCCAGCCCCCGGGGCCCAGACAGAGGGAGTTGATTGTGTGGCCTGCTGCCTCGGGCTCTGACCGTGGGCGGGTGCTGCAAACCGCCACTGTGCCCACCCTCGCAGTTGTGGGCGCCCAGTGGGGGGTGCTGGGGGTGCTGGGGGCCAGGCGTCAGCAGGGCGGTTGCTGCTGCAGGCCCAGGGACATCTGCCCTGCCCGTCTCCTGGCTCCCGGCCTTGCGTGCCTCCGTGCCCTTCAGCCTCTGCCTCTGCGGTGAGGCAGCGCTCTGCCTCCTGTGCCTGCATCCAAAGTCCCTCTTCTCGGGACACCAGTCGCTGGGCTGGGGGTCTCCTCGTCCACTGTGCCCCTGCCTTCACCGCATCTGCAGAGACCCTGCTTCCCGGCGAGACCAGGGCCACTGGCCCCTGGGGTTAGGCTTGGGGCGCCCTGGGCGGGAGCAGGGGGCGCACTCGCCTCCGCTGGGCCCGCTGTCCTGGCCGCCCTGCGGGACAGGCCTGTGCAGCTCTGCACGCACCTGAGCCCGTGGGGGTCTGCGTGCTTCAGGAGACGCGGGACCAGGACACGCACGCCCTGCCCGGCGTCTGCACGGAGGGGCTGTGTGGCGCGGTCGCTGTCGGGAAGGGTTGAAGGGTTCGGCCTGGCCCCTTCACCGGATGGTGCTGTGCCGGGCGCAGCGCTGGCAGCGTACTTCCAGGAAGACAGCTTCCTTGTCAGTGCTGTGAGTGCTCGGTCCTTGAGAAACGGCCAGGGCTTCGGGCCAGCCCGCCCCGGCACTGCCCGGCGGCAGGGAGGGCCCGGCCCCTTCGCGCCGTCCCCATCGCCCCATCGCTCCGGGGCGCCGGAGCCCCGGGCACTCACTCGGAGTCTCTGCGATACCGCCTTTCATCAGACTGCGGATCTGGCGCGTGAGGTGTCAGGAATAAGTTCCTTTTAATTAAATTTCACGAAGAATAAATGTTAACTCTAAAAGTGTCTTTAATTTCCTCCCTGTAGCTGACAGTGTCTTTTGAAAAATGTACTGTGAGCTTTAGTCTTCGTCAGTGTGAAGAGCCCGATTGTGAAGGGTGTATCAGTATTTCCTTAAATGAGTTCATTCTATCATAAATTATGGTTGCTTTGGGTCTGGTTTCGATCTCTCACTCATGTTAATGAAAACTGGAAGTGTTCCAAGTTCCTCTCCCAGGTTGTGCCTGCCCAGGTGTGGCTCCCCCAGGGCCGCCCTGCTGCCCAGAGCAGGTGCCCGTGACCTGCCCCTCCGGTCACCAGGTGGGGCCCGAGGTGGGTGGGGTGAGGAGGGCCTGCAGTCCGATGTCTGCCTGGGTGCTGTGGCTCTCCCTGGGGCGGAGCAAGCCTGCCGTCAGAAGGGCTGCGCCCATCCGCCGGGACGCAGGGTGGGGGTGGGGGGCTCGCCCCTTGCCTCTGGTTCCGGGCTGGGAGGCAGGAGGGCTCAGTCCCCACCCGTCCCGTCTCTAACTCCAGGCAGCCAGGCTGGGGGAGGGAGGGCCGGTGTGCCTGCCTGCAGCCCCTGCCTGGGCAGGACCGGCCTCCGACGGCCCAGCCTGGTCCCCTCGCCGCCTGGGGCCAGTGTGCGGTCTTGTCCTCGCTAGCCTCTGCAGACCCTTCAGCAGGAGACAGGCAGACTCCTCTCCTCAGCCCGTGGAGAGTCCTGCCCTGGTCAGCCTGTTTGCCCGGTGTGGGGCTGCGAGCAGATGGACTCTGGGGAAGTTCTAAGCCGTGTCGTAGACGCACAGACTTGGAGGACCTGGGACACTGCCCAGGGGCTGTGCCCAGCGGACTAGGGCCCCGGGAGAAGCGGGCCCCACAGGTGCCCTGTGGCGTCAGGCAGATGGGAGGTGCCCGGGCCAGCCGGCGGGGGGGTGGGGGGAGGGGAGGGGTTAGCGGATGATGTCAGGGCGGGTGGCCAGTGCCCCAGGCCGAACGTAGGGGGTGGTGAGGACCTCCTCCCACCTCGGAGGGCCCTGTGGCCGAGGCGGACAGAGAGCAGACGCCCCCCGAGCGGCCCGTGGAGTGTTAGGAGTGACAGCGGCGGGTGGTCTGGTGGGCTGGCTTCTGTTTCCTCTGCCAGCCGCAGTGGGTGGCCTCACAGACAGAAATCGGGGTGTCCTTTGTGGGTGCCAGGCTGCCCGCTTTCGCAGGACGCTGCTGATCTCGGGTCGGGTCGCCCTCCACGTGGCCCGCCATCCGGGAGGAGGCCCTCGGTCCCCTCTGCTGGCGTCACCATCACCGGGGGTGTGGGGGGGTGTGGGGGTGAGTGTGGAGGGGCGGGTATGCGCCGTGCTGTGGCCTCCACACCGCAGAGTGTCCACCTTTCGTGGGGCCTGCCCTGCGTCCTCTCAAACCCTGTCTCGGGGGCTGTGCAGCGAGGTATCGGGAGGCCTGGAGTGTCCCTCAGGCGGGGGGCTGGCGGCTCGGGCTGCTCCCAGAGGCTTCGGCGGCAGTGAAGGGCGGTGGTGACGGGTGTCTGTGGGAATGGACACGATTGTGCCGCCTCCAGTGAGCTGACAGCCCCGTTCAGCAGGGCTGTTGTCCAGAACAAAGCAGACGTGCGGGCGAGGCCGGGCGCTGTGTCGGGAACGATGCTGGCCGCCGCTTCTGGCTGGTAATTAATCCTCCCTCCCCGACTTCCCGGGGAGCGCGCTGGAGAAACAATTAACGTGATACATGAGGGAAGGAGTTTAGAAATTCAAAAGGTGAAGGCAAGAATTAGTTTAATACATAATTAGACATATTATTTGTGGCTGGACGTTTTTTAGACGTGGTTCACTGAGGCAGCGGGCCCTATTTTTAGCCTGGAGAGCCAATAAGTACCACTTCGGGCTGTTTTTCAACTCAGAAAGGCTCATAAATTTTCTTAATGATATTAAGTGGCTAATTACATTGCACCTTGTTAGAAACACCCCCTATTGCAGAGTCGGACACACCAAAAGTTGCAAGAGAAGTTTTGAGAGGAGTTCGTTTGACTGAACTACCCAGTGAGACACTGGGTGCCGAGACGTCCCGCCCTCATTTCTGCGGCCCCCTCACGTCACCCCCCGAGCCCGGGGTCCTGGCCGCAGTCGGTGCGGCAGTTGGGTGGGGCCTGGAGCCCGGGCCTGGAGCTGAGGGCGCAGGGCCTCCCTGTCCCTGCCCTGTCCCTGAGGTGCGCCCCCCCTGGGGCAGTGTGTCGGCAGCCTCTGTCACCGCGTGGTGTGAGCATTTGAATCCACGGGTGGCCTTCTGGCCTCCACGTGAGGGCCGTCCGTGCACAGGAGCCAGGGGCCCAACCCGGCCCAGTGCCACCACGGGGTCGCTTCCCGACCCCTGCCATGAGGAACCCACACTGCCGCCCTGTCCTGGGAGCCTTGGGGTCCCTGACGGTGGACTTGCCGCCACGCTCGCGTGGGTGACTCGGGCTCACTGCGGAGGTCAGCCTCCTCTGGAGCCAGAGGTCAGACTCTGGAGGTCAGCCTCCCTCGGCGCTGGAGAAGAGAGAGCCGTGACTCGACCGAGCCCCCACCGCATGGTGGTTGCTGTCACGGCCCGTAGCACACGTCACCTCGGGGGCCCCGCCACCCCTCGGGAGGGGCCCTGTCTCCGTTTCCCACGTGGTGCCCCGGGACCTGCTGCGGGGTGTTCGCAGCTGGAGCCAGGGACGCGGGTCGGCACCCAGTCTCACGCTGGGTCCTGGAAGCCTGTGCCCCGCTGCGGAGTGGCCCTCAGTCAGGCCCTGGGTCCTGTTGGTTTTGGTGGCCGTGCCGGCCGCTGTCCCTGCCCCCTGAGGTGCTGCGCTCTGGGCCGGCCCTGCTCAGGGTTGGCTGCACCCACGTCGTCTTTGCCCTTATGGTCCAGGGAGAAAGGGAAGCCCGTAGAGCAGGGTCAGAGGCACCGGCCCACTAGTCACCCTGCGTTGGGCCCTGGCGTGTGGGCGTTCCTGGAGAGAGGAGGGCGGCCAGCGCACCCCAGTGGGCACGCGACATCCCCTCCCTGGGGCTTCTGAGCCCAGGGTGTCGGTGTGACGCAGACAGTGTCTCTCTGTCGTGCGGGGAGCAGCCATGGGTCCCTCTGGGTGGGGTGGGGGCCTGTGCGAGGGGCGGCCGACTGGGCCCCCCGCCCCTGAGGGACCCACACGGAGCTGGGCTCCCGCTGGGAGCGGCCCCCTGTGCCTGGGGCTCGAGAGCACGGTGCCCAAGCCTTCGCAGTTATGCGTGGACATGCACGGCGAGCGTCCAGAGCCCTGGTGTGCGCTTGGACAGGGGTGGACGCAGAGGGCCCCCTGGGGCAGGGCGTGGTGGGGAGCCCCTGAGCTTCTGGGGATGCGTACGGGAACAGGCTACTGAGCTGTGGGGACGGCAGGGGGCCCGGGCCACTCCCGGCCGCTCTGCCCCCTGGCTGGGGCTGGGGTGCAGTTCCAAAAAGAAGCCGGAAACTGTCCCCACAGCGCGGGTGTCTTCTGGCAGGGCAGCACCCAGCCCCCGTTTGGCTGGAAGGGCCCCACCGGGTACAGCAGCATGGCTTTCCCGTGGCTGGGCCTGTCTGCGCACCCGCCATGCTGTGGCGCCTCGGGCCGCACCTGCCACCCACACAGGGCCTGCCTGGCAGGGCCGGGGGCCGCACCCTGTTGTGCTGGGGCCACCGGGGGCTGCACGGTGGGGGTACAGAGGGCCCTTGAGTCCCGATCTGCGTTGCTCAGTGTCCTGCAGGTTGCACTCGGGGGCCCCTGCCAAGGCTTGCTCAGGCGGCGACGGTGTGGCCCTGTCCTCCACCTCTGTGGCCGTGCCCCTGGGGACGCTTCTCGTGCCGCTCGTGGGGAGCCCCCCCACCCCTGCGCAGACCGTCCCCACACTCCAGCGGGAAAGACAGGAGCTCTAGCCCACAAGGAAAACTTTTTGGTTTTAGGGTCAGGTTTGAATGTAAAACTAGAAGTTCTGCATTTAATAAAGTCTTTCTTTGGGGTTGGAATATGCAGTAGATCTTCTATCTCCCTTAATTCCCTCTTAAAATTTAATTTTGCCGTAAAAATGATGGATAAAAAGTCATTCCAGGAAACACGTTTCTGAGAGACCCCCTCCCTGCTGAGGGTGAGGCAGAGTGTGGACTCAGCGCGGCAGCAGCTGCGCCCAGGAAACTGCAGGCGGCAGGAGCCTCCCGCATGGCCCTGCTGGGCTGCAGGGGTCCCGGGTCTGGGTGTGCCGCCGGCCCCTTAATCTCACAGTGCTGCCACGCGTCCCCACCCATGACACCCCGACACTGAGGCCGGAGAGGGCCCCGATGACCGCCTGGGCCTGCTCCCCACGCCGGAGTCCCTCGGTGTGTCTGCCGCAGAGCTGTGCCGAGGCGGTGAGGAGCGTGTGCGCGCGGAGGCTGTGGCCGGGGAAGGCCTCCGACACCCAGGCCACAGGCCGGCTGGGGGAGGAGCCCTCGGCCCTCGGGACGCAGCAGCCTGGGGCCGCCCCCGTGGGCCTGGGGTTATTGTTCTGGGGCAGGTTCGGAGAAACACAGAATTAAAGGAGGCGGATTCCGGTCTGAGACCCCGACTGTCCTGGTTACGCCACAGTGACGGCACTGTGGGCATGCTGACACCCAGCCCTTGTCCCTCCAGACTGGTCGGTGATCCCGGCCACGGGACGCGGCAGGTTGGGGTGGCCCCGCTCGGCCCGCGTGGTCTTGTCTGGGGCCTGCGGCGTGTGTTGCCCCATCTGTTCGGAGAACCGAGGGGAGGGGCTGGCGGGCACCGGTGGTTTCTGGCCGGAAGTGTCGCCGTGACAGTGCAGGAGGTGCAGGCAGCAGGCAGGCGGTTAGTTCTGCGTCTGACTCCCTCCCAGGAAGTCCTTGGAAGTCCCCTCTCCGGGGAGAGGCAGGTGTGTCTGTGAAACGTGTCCCTCGTTGCTCCTGGGCCACGGCACTCCGGCAAAGAATCCACTTCTTCGTGTGGGTTTAGAAAAGCAGACGCGCACGCTCTGTCTAATGCTCTCTTGGTGCGTTCCCATGGGAGCCCCGGGGGGCCAGCTCCCTGCGGACGAGGCAGGGCCCTGGCTGGGGCCACCCACAGTTCTGCTGCCTGTTGGCCCCTGGGCACAGGAGCTCCCTGTCCCGGGCAGCTGTCCCACTGCCGTCCTGCCGAAGCGCCCTCACTGCCCCCCTGCTGCCTGCCAGGCACGGCCAGGAGCCCCCGACCGGCTGTCAGGGGTCCCAGGCTCCAGCCCTCCCGCAGCAGCCACCCTGTGAGCACCCACAGGTGCCGGGCCCAGGCCAGCAGGGAGGGGGCCGAGGCACAGCAAGAGTAGCCCATGCTGCCTCAGGCGTCCTGAGGACTTGGGTCCCATGCCACTTCCTGTGTGTGTTGGGGTGGCTTCGTAGCCTGCTGAGCTTTAAGTATCACGTCCCAGAACCCCCAGCAGCCGAGATGCTGACGCCTTCCAGGAAGGGAGTTGTCAGTCCAGCAGAGCTGGCAGGAGACAGAGTCACCCCGGGCCCACGAACACGTGGGCGGGGCTGGCCTCTCAGCTCGAGTTTGGACACACACTTGGGGCAGGAAGGGGACTGCGTGCCCCTCAGAGGTGGGGCACACGGGGCTGGGGCTCTGGGGCATGGCCAGGGCACTGTGAGGCTGTGCCCTGGGCACAGGGTGTGCAAGGGGAGGGGCATGGCGGGGAGCTGTGCCGGCTCAGCCCTCAGGCGCGGTGGGGCTGCTCTGCCTGGTTACTGTCCTACCTGGGGCCACGCTCAGCATTGGGTGGATGAGGACAGCACCGTCGGGGAGCCCCACACTGAGCAGGTGTGGGGCTGTCCCTGTCACCAGAACACCTTGCCCACGTGTCCTGGGGGCTTTAGTTTTCCTGTCGCAGTGATGGGTGCAACACCCAGCTCAGAACTGGGTGCAGATGTAGGAGAGCAAGTGTGTCGCGGGCTCCTTGCTTGGTCTCCTGGACAGAGTGACAGAGTGACTCAAGATAGCCACCCCCTAGGGTGACGTCTGGAGTCCCCTCGGGGCCGTGGACACGAGCAGTGAACCCCCGAAGAGCCGAGTCGGAGACAGCGAAGGGAGGGGGGAGCACACGACTGGTGCGGGGGCCGTCTGAACGTGGGGGCGCGGCCCACCAGGGCATGATGGGCGCGCGTGTCCCTGTAGCTGCTCCCGGTCGGTCCACCCACTCCCCGCCTCCGGAAGCGAGGAAACGGAGAGGGCGCTGCCCCCCAAGTCGGGGGAAGGAGGGTGGGAAGGAAGTGGGATGGACGGGGGGGGGGCGGGAGGCGGGGAATGAGGGAGGGCAGGGAGGGGGATGGACGGGGGAAGCAGGTGCACAGTGGGCAGCGCCTGTGAGGTGGGCACGTCCCGTGCAGGGCACGGTGGTTCAGCTTCGCCCGGGAGGAACACAGGCCTGAGATGCTCGTGGGAGGCCCTCTGGGCGAGCCCCGCGAGGCCCGCCGACCTCGCTGGTGGGGGCTCAGACGCCGAAGGGGGAGCAAGCCACCGCAAACAGATTCCTTCGGGGCGTGGAGGGCGCTCCTCAGCCCTTCTCCTTGGCGCAGTGGACGCGGGAGTGAGACCAGGGCGACACAGGGAAGGAAACCACGAGCAGACACGCCTGCGCGGTGAGTCCCGTGGGAGGTGCAGCCGGCAGCCGGCACGACGTGACCAAGTGGGGTCTGTCCCCGGCCTGAGGGCTGGTCTGGGCCTCGTGACGCGGTCCAGCGCTGTGGCCAGGTGAGGGCAGGAAGCACGGGGCCATGCCGGAAGGTGCATGCGGAACCCCGCACCCACTCACGCCCGGGCCGTGCGTGACCTCGGAGCAGGGGGAGGCGCCACCCGTCACGTGGGCGTGTGCAGGCGCTGCAGCTGAAGCCCCGCTCCCTGGCGAGGGCACCTCGCGCTCCCCGGGGGCAGGAGAGTGGCCGCCCTGTCCCCTCTGACCGGCTCGCGTGCGAAGGCGCGGCCAGGTGGGGGTTTCGGGCGGCAGGAGAGGCGGACGGTGAGGTCAGAGCGGAGCCGTCTGCGCTCCCGAAAACCCGTCTCCCGCAGCAGCAGTTGAACTGCTGGAGACGCGGGGCACGAGGCGGGTGCACGAAGATCGGCGGCGTCTCCGTGTTCGTCAGGGACAGCTGGAAGGTCACGTTCGGAGACCAGTGCCGTCCACGACGACGTGAAGCTCTGGAACCTGCCTGGGGGCCGATTTAACTGGAGAGTTAGGTTCCTCCGCTGGAAACGGTGCAGCGTTCCTGAGAGAGACGGGGGGCCGTGCAGCCTGCTTGTGGATGGGGGGACTCACCGCTGAAGCGCTCCCCCAGACCGGCGTCCAGCGCCCGTGCGGCCCGTCGGGCTCCTGCCGAGCTCTCTCGTTCGTGTGAAACCTGCACGTCCGCTCTGAGACGTACGTGGGAGCGCAGAGGACTGAGGCGGCAGAATTTACGAAATTAAAAAAGAAGGTTTGGGGAAACCAGCAGGTGACGGGGGCGGGCACTGCAGGGGACAGAGGGCTGGCCTGCTTCCTTCAGTGTCTGGAGCCCCCAGGCCCCCGGGGTAGCCGGGCCGCGTCCCACCTCTGAGCCCTTGGCGTCTGTCACCCCTCAGGGGACTTCGGGTCTGGTGCTGAGTTGTGTAGGGTCTGGCACTCAACAGGACTCGGGACTTGGCC